>NW_022261338.1:257967-292692 GCF_009602425.1 Actinia tenebrosa
ATGTATGTATGTATGTATGTATGTATTCTCAACGGAATGACACATGATCTGAAAAGGGAAAACATTACACCTGAGCAGAGGAGGTCTATTGCTGAATGATATGTTTTAACCATTGATTATTTGATATTACAGTTGCTGTCTCAAGGAAATGTCTTTGCCACTGACTCAATCATGGCTACCCTGATGACCTGCACACGTTCCAACTACTCCTGGGATATCGTAGTCCAGGTAGGTCATAATCCTTTCTGCTCCTTTACGAAAACTTAATACTTCAGTTTTGAGTTCTCTGTCACTCAGGGTTAGCCTCAATTTTGTGCACAATAATTATGTGTTCCAATGAAGGTCCGCAAACATTCAAAGTGTTCATATTGTTGAGGTTGTCTATTCTTTACTTTACCATTGGTATTTGTGAATATTTAGACACTGATTTAAGGCTAATCCTGAGTAAACAAGTCTGCAATGGTACAAAGGAACACAATGGTATTTGGAACTCGAATATGGTGTATTTAGGCTAGTAATTAGATTTGTGCTCAACCATCTAAACTAACCTAAAGGTAGTTAACCTGGAAACATGGACATTTATGTTAAAAAATAAAATTGCCTTGTTTTCAGTGTTAAGTTTTCTATTATTGTGTAGCCCCAAAAATTATCCATACCCCCCATGGAGAAAATTTTTTAAGACACCCCCCTACCCCCAGGAAATTCCAATTTTCTTCCATACAAACTCTGTAATTTTTGTTCTTTCTCTGACCTCCCTACTCTTCAGAAATTCCAAATTCCTTTGTGGGGCGGGTATGGATGATTTCTGGAACTACACATTATTATTATCCTCATCATCATCATCATCATCATCATCAATTAATTAGTATAGGTAATAGGACTACATGCTGTCCAATTTGGAAATAATTGGATGAAAAATATTCCGAGGACTGACAAAATTGGAAGAGGCTGATAGGCTGAGTCCCATTTGGCAGTCAGAGGAATTTTTTGAATTAAATTATTTCCAAATTGGACAGACATGTAGTCCTATTGCAGATTAATTATATCATCCCAAACTATACTAGACTGATTCCATAAGTCATAGTTTTTCCTTGAAAGAATGCGAATGGAAACGATCCAAATTAATCTTTAATTTGGACAGGGAAGAGAACTTGAAAATAATACAATAGTTGCTTATATGGGATTATAGAGTGATGATACAATTTATTTATTTATTTATTTGCCTTTAATTACAGCGTGTTGGATCAAAGTTGTTTTTTGACAAAAGAGATGATTCTGAATTTGGTAAGTTTCCAAAAAACTCAAATGTTATAGTTAGGTCATTTTCCTGATATTCTCTTTTGACTGACATCTATTTTAGACCTTCTGTCTGTCTGTGAGACCGCTAATGACCTCCAAATTGACGAAAACAGTGGAATCAACACTCCAACAAACCTGTCCCTGGAAGCAACTTTTATCAACCAAAACTTTTCTCAACAAGTTCTCAAGAAAGGACAGCAGTTAAACTATGACCATCCCAACCCATTTGCCATTGATGAGGACGCCAAAAGAGTTGCCTCTGTAGCTTACAGGTAATTATGATGGGATTAATAATAAAATACTTATATTAATTACATGTGTTTACGTTTATAATTTTATGAGAAGTCACTCAAGTAGCAAGAAACAACAATTTTGGGCAAGGAGAACAGATGGCACCTAAGGAAGTGAGAGAAGGCTTACCATGTTGCCAAGAGAAAGAAATTTTTTTAAATAGAGACAGTAGTAGAATTCTACCATCAAACTATTTAAGTTTGCAAGGCGACTGATTGTCCACGGGTGCTTTTTATAGGATCATAATTGATGTAATTGCTCATTATGGCAAAGTTTATCTCATACGGTTGTATCGAGTTTTATATGTTACCCTGAAGATGAGTGTGTAGGTTGAAAGCTCGGTAAAATAAAGAAATCATTTAAAAGTTGATGTAACAAATCTAACCAAATGAGATTTGCAAGTTGTTTAATAAAGTATTATTATTATTATTCAGTTTCGCAGACAACAGATGGGGCTTAGTCTTAACTTATTGCATTGTATTTAATTGTATTTAATGCACCATTTTCCATACATCTGTTCACTGGTTGAACATAAAGCTCTCAAGCGAGGCGCCAAGGTACTTTCAAAGGATTATTCAAATTTGAGCCTTGCAACCTCAACTGAATGCTTTGTGTTTGAGCAGTGAACCGATGTATGGAAAATGGTGAATGAACTCCAAATGGTTCCATTCACATTGTTTCTTTGTTTGTTTGGTCTTTTCTAAAGGTATCGTAAGTGGGATCTTGGAGATGGCAACACAGTTATTGTAAGATGTGAACATGATGCAGTGATGCATGGACCTAAGGGAGAAGAAGCATTGATAAACATCAAGACTTTGAATGAATTTGACTCAAAGGTAGAAAAACCATTCATATTCAGTATAGTATTTTTATAATTAATAATGAAATAATTTTGGATGCTCCAGTCCTCTGTTGCTCAGGGTTAGTCTCGATTGTGTGAAGAACATTCACCTGTTCCAGTGAAGGTCCATGGGATTTCAAAGTGTCTGTGAAGTTGAAGTTATGCATTATTTACTTTATCATTGGTATTTGTAAAATATTCTGATGCTGAAATGAGGCTAGCACAGAGTAAATGAATCTGTAATCAAGGAACACAGCTGTATTGTATGAATTTGAAATGGGTGTATTACATAATTACTCATCAGTTCGGCTTGTTATTTGTCTAGTGAGCAACAGCTCAGTGAGGACCCCTTTCCTTAAAAAAAATTTCAAGAAAATCTTCAATGAAATGTTTGAGGAATTCTATATTTTTCCATTGTCACATTAATAGAAATGGGATCTCTTCGTGGCTTATACTAAGAGTGTGAATCTAAGGCTTTTGCTCTGCAGCAATAAATAGCATCTCATATATCTTAGTCGAATCCAACTAGTGGTCTATCATCAATGCTGTGTTCTGATTGGATGAGCTACTACTAGGCTATAAGTTATAGCCTACTAAGAGAACGTTATAGCCTACTAGTAGCAAAAAATGCCAGTTTTGAAAACCAACACATTAAATTTAATTTTAATTCAAAACTTGTTTGCATCTATACATTTGACCCACCAGTTGGATTTGAATAAAACAATTAGTCCTCTCCCTCATGGCCTATGAGTCAATAGCCTAATGGTTTTATATATTTACAGGTTACAGGCGTGGACTGGCGTCAAAAACTTGACTCTCAGCGTGGTGCTGTTTTGGCAACAGAACTGAAGAATAACAGCTGTAAACTAGCAAAGTGGACTGTCTCTTCTATCCTTGCTGGTTCAGATTACCTTAAGATTGGGTAAGTGTGGTTGCTTGCTAAAAGAAGAGTGTTTGTTACTTCTTCAATTATAATTTGAGCCCTGAAACAATCTCTGGGCTGATCAAAGCCAGGGCACAGCTTACTCACTGATAGAACCCTGAGACAACCTCTGGGCTGATCTAAGTCAGGGCATGGCTAACTCAAAGATCGAACCCTGAGACAACCTCTGGGCTGATCTAAGTCAGAGCATGGCTAACTCAAAGATCGAACCCTGAGACAACCTCTGGGCTGATCTAAGTCAGGGCATAGCTAACTCACAGTCGAACCCTGAAACAACCTCTGGGCTGATCTAAGCCAGGGCATGGCTAACTCACAGATGGAACCCTGAAACAACCTCTGGGCGGATCTAAGTCAGGGCACAGCTTACTCACTGATTAAACCCTGTGACAAACTCTGTGCTGATCAAAGTTGCTTAAAATAGCAGTCGGTCCTTGGACAATGTCTCAACTTATCTAGTCAAATCTTTGCCCTATTGTTGAGCCAAAAATGGGATATGGCCAAGCTAAAACTAATTTTGGTGGGCATCATGACTGGTGACTGAGTTGCTGTTATTATGAGCCCTGTGACTATTATGCCCTTATAACAAATGCCTTTTCTAATCTTTTCAATTACAGTTATGTCTCTCGAGTGAATTTCCTTGACTCCTCCAAGCACGTTGTACTTGGAACCCAACAGTTTCGTCCCAAAGAGTTTTCCACTCAGATTGCTCTGAACATGGACAATGCCTGGGGAATATTTCGCTGTATCGTAGACATCTGCCTAAAGCTACCTGAGGGCAAATACCTTATTCTTAAAGATCCTAACAAGGTAATACCTATTTGTCATTTTCACATCTGATATATTACATACGTCTTCTTTTTATTTAAGATTCCTGTTTCTGGAATCTTTAGTCCGACTTAAGATTAAATTGCATAAGATTAAATCTAAAAATAAATCTAAAAACAAATTAAGTAAGTCAGATCAGGATTATTGATAACGTCTTTTTTTCATTTCGGACACCTCCCTTGTGAATTTCTGGATTGGCCCTTGTATACATTTCAGTTTTGAGGGTAATCAGGGGAATGTCAAAGGGTAATCAGAACGGTTAAACCTTATGCTTTGATACCAGATAAAACACTCCTGCTCGTTTATTAAACAGTACTTTAAACTTCTTCAAAATCAATTCTTTTACTGTTTTTTTTTTTTTCTTGTGTAAATTTTAAGCACTTCTTTATAAGTCATTATAAAATGACTGTTATAAATCTCGCATTCTGATTGGTTAGGAGTGCGTGCTTTATGAGAGCACAAGGCACGCGCGCGCACTTTCAGTTGCGTAATTCCTATCCAAAATAACGGTTATTTTATAATGTATTTTATAAAAGAAATAAAAAGCTTGTTTGCTGTGCTGTGTGCACTTGGGAATTGGCAGAACACTCGAGAAGTGTCCGCTACGCGTCGTGCTTCTCCTAACACTCTTCTCGTGTTCTGCCTATCCCTGCGTGCTTTATAACTGCACACAGCACGCGCGTGCGTTTTCTATTTCTTTAATACATTTTCTGTGACACTAAACCGCTTGATATTCTGAAGATGGTAAATTAACTGACTCAGAATGAGCTGATTATCAGTCAGAACTTTACTAATTAAAGCACGTATAAGGAACATCTGTTAACCAAGTGCTAAAGCAATTTGATAGTCTACTGTACATAACCAGAAAGCAGGTTTTTTTACATTTTAATTCAATAATCTTCAATTTATCTTTGTTTTAGGGCGTGGTTCGTATCTATGACATTCCAAATTCCACATTTGAATCAAGTGATGAAGAAGGAGATGATGAGGATGAGGATGATGATGAAAAAGGTGGGCTTTCAAATAAATCAAAATAGCACGAATATAATGAACTAGTAATCCTCAGGCACATACTAATGAAGGCTCAAAGTCGGCTTTCTGTTTGCAGCCTGGTTGTGGGTAATCATTCCTAAAGAAATAATAATCAATAATTAACAATTATTCGCCAAAGGCGAAGTGATTATAGGGGAATATTTACCGAGATGCGACTTTTTTTGGTTTTTTTTTTTCAAACTTAATTCACCTCTGGAAGAGGCACAAATTGGCAAACAAGCATGCGCTATATTCACCTGTAGGTACACCAATAGTGTATTGACTTATAGTCCATTTTTGGCTTCTGGTCTAATTCTTAACTAAGCAAAAAACAAAAACAAAAACAAAGAATTTTAAAAAGCAAAAAAAAAAAACTAATTCCCTTTCTTCACTTTCAGATATGGTGGAGGATTAAAGTGCTTTTCGTATCCATGGACATTCATGTGAATACCATAACCACAACAGATATTCAACATCACAAGTCATTCTGCCTGACAAATATGGGTCACAAATATTTTAAAAAGTCTGTATTTTTCCCTTCCCAATATAACTGTCTGTCCCCCACTGTTATTCACTTTATTTTTTACGCTTACCGTTTTCTGCTTATTTCTATATTTTTAACGGGTATATAAGAGTGACATAATGTTGTATCCAATACCTCTTCCCCTCGCATTACACAATTCCTTCTCCAATTCCAAGCTATTGAATATTTATTGTGCAAGGGGTTTTCAAGATGTCCATTAGTAATATCGAATGAATAAAATCTTTCAGTCACTGATAAAACGTTTTATAAGGTTTAATAGCCGCGGGGTTTAATTGCTTCGGGGATCTCTCTCTTACCTTTTCCTTCTTCTCGATGTGGAATCTTCTAAGCCTATTAAAACCGACTGGGTCTTTGATTTCGTGTCGAGACTTGCAGGCACGCCTTTCTGAGTCAACGCGCAGAAAAGAAGTCTAAAACTAATCATTCTCAAGTTTCCTTTACTAGTTTCCGGATGCGCGTTCGTTCCAAGCGAAGGGTAATCAGTTAAAAAACATTTTATCAGTAAATCGTATTTCGCTCACTGATAGTCAAAATTGAGAGACTATATTAATCGTGTCGTGTTAGAGTGCTCACACTAAATCCGTGAAACAAATACTAATTTTTAGCACTAAATAGTGATAATTAAACAATAGAAAACAAAGATTCTGTACGAAATAGTACTAATTAGTACTTCTATTTAATGTTCACGGTTTTAGTGCGTGCACTCTAATTTTTTTTTCGTTTCTTTTTGCATAAAATGTTAACTAACTGATAAAGCGTCCCTCCAAACAGTCCCATAATCTCAATGCAATATCTTGGGAAAATAACAAGATGCTGGTTCTTCTTTCCTGTACACGAAAACCCTCAGAAGTAGTCAAAGGAGGGATTTCGCTTCTCCCGGACCAACTACTCATTTCGCATTCGTAATTTTAATGATGAAAAATCCTATCCCTCTTCCAAAAAATATGGAAATCTTACTTTATTCCTATTTCGTTTTGGCTCCCTTGCGATCTGCTTTCAACAGCTAGCTGCCTTCAATCATGAAGCTCCTTGAGTTGTGATCCTATTAGAAGTATATGCCCTGACACGCTAGGCCTTGGAGTTGGATCAACTGCGTAAAGTGTATTCCTCTTCGAATCGTCTTTCATTCCCTAACACTCTTTGTGAGGCAAACATGGCTGTTATTACCCTTGTAGTCTTTTTTCTCTGTATCTTTTCACTCAAACCTGAGTTTATTTTGAGCGAGAAATACGAGGTTAATGCTCCAAAAGTAGAGCTAGCGTTGTACTACGAAAGCCTCTGCCCTGACTGTCAAGGGTTTATCTTGGAACAACTTTACCCGACGTACAAGAAAGTCCCTGAAATCTTCAACCTGACGCTCATCCCGTATGGGAATGCTTATGAGTCAGAAGAAGGTGGGCAGTGGAAGTTTGATTGTCAACATGGCAAGGAGGAATGTATTGGAAATATCATTGAAACATGTGCCATCTCTCTACTGAAGAATATCACTGTTTACTTCCCGTTTGTGCATTGTCTCGAAAAGAATATAGATGACAAGGACCCTCATGTTRTGGCTAAGCAGTGCGCAGAAGATCTTGGTATAGATTATTCTCCAATCGACGCTTGTCAAAGTGGGCCTCTTGGGAACCGACTGGAGCATGAGATGGCACTCAAGACTGATGCTCTTGAGCCAAAACATCAGTACGTTCCTTGGATTACTTTGAATGGAAAACACACAGAAAAGATGCAAGACAAAGCTCAGGATAACCTGCTGAGGCTATTGTGCGAGTACTACACAGGGACGAAACCGCCTGCCTGTCAAAGTCTGCATGTTGGGAGATGTTACAAGCATCCTTTCACTCGTTCTTAAGACATTTCTGAAAACCGTGCTTAGGGAGACGATTACTGAAGAATGATTCCAGGGATCGGAGGCGGAGCAGGAGAAAAAGTGTGTAAGTCAGCGATTTGTTTCTTTTAGGGTGCTTAGAGGCTAAAAATCGTCCTTTTTCTAAAGACTTTTGGTATCTTTAGGTGATTTTTTGAAAATTTCCGACGAGCATACTCGTAAACTGAATAATTTTTTATTGTGAGGGTTTCCATATATCAAAGTATGTGTTTGAATAGAAAACCAAAACGATCAAATTGTGTTAAAATAAAACATTCTCTCAAAATGTCTGTCCAGTATCGGAAGCCATGTCCCGATTCACCATTTTTATTACTTGGGATCCCTGTGGTAGCCCGTGGCGGGAAACCTTTGATCTTTAGTACTCCCCCCCCCCCCCAGATTTTGGCTGGATCCGCCCTTGAATACGGTGCTTAGTGCCATAAGTGTGATAAAGTGCGTTCGAAGCAGTGGCGTAGCGAAGTCTTGACCCGGCAGTGTACCATTTTCCCGCCAATACACGCGTACATGAACACGTTTCAGTTAGTATGCCAAAGACCAGATTCCTTGTAAAATCTTATGATCAAATTACTTAATAAAGCTTATGTAAGAAACAGAAAATATTGATTTGCATCATTGAGTACGATACATCCTTTCGAGGGGGGAGGGGGGGGGGTGGTAGATAGATAAACAGATGGATCGATGAAAATGGATTAATAAATTGATATATGGATCGGTGGGTGGGTCCATGATGGATGTATATAAATTATGTATATGCAGCCTCTTATAAGATTTTGTACTCACGGGCTGTAATGTACGTGGAGTAATTTGTGAAATGACCATTTGTCCGCTTTGTATCAAAAGCCAGGTGAGAGTACAATGGCATTGAAGCGACCGTGGAATGATGTTAAGACAAAGTGGCAAATATGTTGATGATATACGTTCAAAATTTAATATGAAACAATTCAACTCTATTTAGAAACTCAACA
This sequence comes from Actinia tenebrosa, assembly GCF_009602425.1. The sequence goes on from NW_022261338.1 coordinate 266,593, forward strand.
TTTCTTTTTTGGGCAAAGCCTTACTTCATGTAAATACAAAAAAATAAAATAATAGTCAGTTATAAAGTCATATTATTTTACATCATCAGTGAATGTGGTTCAAAGTTTCGCGGCAGTCACGCTAGCCTAGCGTGAGTCACGCATTCTTGTAACAAGGAACGATGGGTTTGGTACCAACTTGCTGACAGGCAGAAGGTTTAGTTCCCAGATAGGTATCACATACCAACTTTAGTAAATTAAAGGTGGCCTCATTCTGTATTTCATCGGTGTGTTTTCCATTAAGTGTGATCCAGGGTACATACTGATGTCGAGGATACAGGGAGTTTGTCTTCTGTGCCATGGCGTGTTCGAGGGCGTTCCCTTCTGGTCCACTCTGACACTTGTTGATGGGATCAAAATCAATTCCCAGTTGGCTTGCACATTGTTCTGCTGCTGGTATAGGATTATTACCAATGCTCAACTCCAGGCAATGAATAAATGGAAAATACACAGAGGTATTCTTAAGAATCGATATAGCACAGGTTTCGATGAGATTCCCAACGCATTCCTCTGGTCCATGTTGACAGTCGTACTTCCATTGGTCTCCGTAGCGAGTTTCTTGTGCATTACCGTACGGCACTAAAGTAACATCCATGATTCCGCCGACCTTTTGATAAGTAGGGTAGAATTGATCTCTGATGAACTGTCTGCATCCACCACACATACTCTCATAGTACAGCGCTATGCCTACTTTAGAAGCAGCAACAGGAGATCCTAGAACAAGAGTAGGAACGGCTACCAAAAAACAAGCGAGTAGTAGAGCTCCCATGTTTAATGTTTAGGATTCGACTTCGAGGACCTCTAGTGAAGTAATAATGCTGCGAAGACGAGAAGGTAAGGTATATAAGGCTGAGAAACATGTGAAGACCTCGTGATTCCCAGCTGTTTTCACGCATGATGGTCTTACGTGAATCAGCCAAGTTACCATGGATACTTGATGGTCTTGTATCATGCGGTAAGAGACATGCCTGATGTGATGTGCACCGCGTGACAGCCTCGCGCTGTTTACAGCTTGTTTATGCTCTGACAATGAAATATTTACAATTGAACCAAGGCTTTCGAGAATGAATTATTCAAAGTTGCATTCAACCTCACATCGGTGGATATAGTACTGTAGATTCGTTTAGAGCGTTAACACTCCCATTTCGAGTTCGCCTTTGCTCAGTCTTAGCCTCGATTGTGTACAAATGTGTTCTTTTCTTTTATTAAGGTCCATTGTATAGTAAGGAATGTACGCACTACGGAACAATACGAGTTGATTGAAATGTCACGGGTTTTGGTTGAATGGTTGAATATATAACACACAACCGAGACTAAGGCTGAGCAAAACAGAACTCAAAAGGAGTGTTGTGACCAAAAATAATTTATTATCGGAAGGTAGGAACGTTGCATAATATGTTACATCGTTTTTGCTCGTAAGGTGTTTGTAACATACATTAAGTATCATATATGAGTGAAGCCTCGTAATGAAGTCTGAATTTCAAGATGTGAACGTGACTATTGACGTCATTTCCTGTCTCGTGCAAAACGCAGCTGAATCAGCATACGTGTCAGGACCACAATTTGGAGCAGAGAACGAGATTCAAATGACTTTAATTGAAAAATTTTAGACCTTGTGTAAATGCTGCTAAAAATTTTGATATTTTTCAAGCTTTCTAAACATTATTTAATATTTTGTACGGTCCAAAAAAAATTTTGCTTACACAATTCAATCTTAAAAGAATAAAAAATTAATAAATTAGGGCTAACAGCCTAAATATTTACCAAGATTGATTCGAAGAAATGCTTTGCGAACGTGTGACATAAAAAGGATGACGTTTGGAATAACAATATCAGTCCAAATGTTCATTTTGAAATGATTCCAAAAAAATCTATAAAAACCAAATTAACTCAATAAATAAAAATCCAAAATCATGCCGAAAATGACTGCAGACATCACATGATTATGCAAGTCGGATTCAAATTAGTCACCAAATCAAAGAAGGTTGGAAATTGTTCTGGGGAGTTTTGCATAAAACATTTTCAGCCCACAATCCCATGCGCTACTAGATCGTTACCAGTCTTCCTCTGACCTTTTGGATCGCAAATTTCCCCTCCACCGGCAAATAGAGGCTTTGTACCATCAACGTCTCTTCTGGGTTCATAACGAAAAGCAGTTCTAAAAAGCCTTTTTCTTATCTTTTTTTCCTTGTTATTTACAAAGAAATGTATGGAGCGATGTTTAGTGTTGAATGTATAACCGGCGTCACAGACATCTATAAACAATCGTAAGAATATAATACTTCCCATTGGAAGAAAAAAACTTTAACCAGTGATTATTAAACCCTTAAAGATTATTCCATTAAAGTTTCAGCCGCGAATTTGATTTCCGAAGATTTTCGTGCTAGTCCCTTTAACTAAACGTTTCGACCATGCCTATGGCCTTCATCGAATCTACTCAGATAAGACAAACTAATAAGTAATGGTTGATCTTGCCGAATAAATACTGAGAGAAGGCGGCAGACTAGTGTTAATGTTACCTATACATATTTGAATTGTTTGATAAACTGTTTAGATAATCGTCAGGTGTTACTATGTGCAACCCAAGAGTACAAATTAAGATTCATTTTGATAACAAAATATTTTAAAAACTATAATTTTTTTTGTAGCTTCACTAATTAAAACCGTGCTCGGAAAGTCTTGTAACCAGGTAACAACGGCCTCAAAACTGACCCCCACCCGAATATTCTCGTAAACTTTTCTTTTGGCACAAAAAAAATTCACTTCTCTGAAACGAGGTAACCAGGGCTACCCTGCCACCAGGGTCTTGGTCACTTTATTTTAGCGGTTTTGTGAGCATTTGGACCCGAAAATAAGTCGAAACTTTTAAATTTTTTAAAAAGCTCTAACTTCACTTCTGATCCTTTGCCAACAAGCTTCCCCAAAATGGAATAAAAAAATAAAAAATACGCAGACGGAGATTTCGGTACGATATTCAAATTTTATTTACATCAACAATTTTTGTACATAATTTATTTTTGAGTAATGGCTCAATTATTATTTTCGTTGAAGACTAGCTTGTTAATTGTAATTTTCGGAGTTTTTATGAATTTGAAAAAAAACTTAATTTAAAAATTATCGTAAGTAGTTGTACACAGGATTCCCAACTCAAGCCAACTCAGTTTGAGCACGGGTTGATTTGGATCCAATACTTTTTTAAAACTTGTAGTTCTCTGTCGTCTGTTGAGTTGATAAAGTTTTTTTTGTATTGTTCACGTGACTAACCACGTGATATTAACATCAAGTGACCTCCCTTTCCCTCCCTGCTCGAGGTAATTTTTTTTCCTTAGTCATATATCTTTTCTTGAGTTTTTATCCTACAACGATATCAAAAGCCCTTTTTACCTTTATACTGACCTTTCGAGCTACGTGCAATATTTACAAAAATAATTTTGATTTGTGCGTTGTATTTATCCATTAAGTAAATCATTGGTCGTCCGTCAAACTGTTCGTGACTCTTCCAATTTTATTTCTATCCCTGAGCAGCCATGATCATGTTTGCGACCTCAACAGCACTGTTGCTCTGCAGGAATGACACGTGATCGCCTTCAACCCATGTGATCGATACATTCCCTTCACAGATTTTACCGACTCCAAAGTCCTCTCCTAGTGATTTGCCCATTTCATCTGTGGTCTTGGCGCGAATAAGACTAACATTCCCATGATACTTTGCTGTCGATTTGTACTGTTCACCCATGCGCAGTAAGTCCAAGAAAAAGGTCAAGTACACCAATAGGTCTTGCTTGTTGATAGAGCTGTTCACCTTAGCGATGGCATCAACAGTGATAACCAGCTGTTCCTGAACAGTTGCCAACGACTGTATAGCCTTCATTAGTTTAATCTTGTCGACTTTCGCGTAGTGCCCTGCCATGATACACAGAGCTTCAGCTACTGCCTCTGGCTTCCAGGAATCCTCTTCTACCGTCAGTCGTTTGCGGTGCCACATGGTGTGAGCAGCCACGTACTCCTGTGAGCCATCCATCAGGACAAGACTCTCCACTTCTTTCGTCTTCTCTAACTGTATGGACATCTCCAAAGCTACGCATGCGCCAAAGGAGTACCCTGATAGGCGGTAGGGACCACGTGGTACAACCTCTCTGATCTTGTTGATGTAGAATGCAGCTAAATCTTGAATTGAATTTTTGGGTGCGTCCATTGAGTACTGCAGGCCAAACACAGGGCAGGTCAACGCGGCTGCCAATGTTTTGAGAGGTTCTACGGATCCATTTATGTTATGCACCACGAACAAAGGCTTGTGGCCGTTATTAATGTCATTCAGCTTAAGGAGAGTTTGCTTAGTGAAGTGTGGTATCACTTGGGTACCAATAACTTTGTTGATTTTTTCATTACCTTGCTTGACTTCTTGTTGGGGTTCGTTGTCTGTTTTAGAGGTACCTTCTTTAGCAAGATCGCGCAGGGAATTAACGGTCAGTAAGCGCACTTCTTTCATGGCCAGTTGAATATCGTAGTCTCGTTCCAGAGTCTGACGTACTTCTACGCCCATCAATGAATCAAGACCTGAAGTAAAATAAACCAAAGAAAACTTAATAATGCGATGCAGACTTGCATACAATTGTATATTAGCTCATGCATGTATTGATCTGGTAGATAAACAAATCGTGAAACAAACGGAATCCGTGCGAAAAAGAAAACTGCCTTTTGCTATTGGGATATTAATCATGACAGCATCAGTTACAGTATCGTTTTGCTGATGATGGAATTCTAATAATTTTGAAAAGGTTTCAAGGTTATGTTCGTACCCACTTATTAATAAAACTCATTCTTCCCCTATGCGCGCTGTGAAGGCGGAGATACGCAAAATGGATATACACAAATATAATGCAAGTATTTTTCAAAGAGGGAAACGAAAAGCATGCCTACAAACAATACGCTGACTAACCAACTAACTTACCGAGATCAGCCAGTGTTGTATCAGGGTTGATCGTCTCAACATCATTAACTCCCATAATCCTTGCTATAGCACTAACAAGATCACCACCAGAGCTCTTGCTTCCTTTGGACGTTTGTTTGGCAGCAAGGACGAAGCTTGACATCACTGGGTGAGCCTGCGACAAGAACCGGTCCAGCACCGACAGGCAGTTGCTCATGCGCTGAGGTAGTGTTCCGCCAATTACTGTTTCATTTGTGCCACCCATTGTCTCCTGAAACGATTAAACATCAATAAATAAATACAATCTGCTTATATCTTGCCAGGAATCAAGGGATTTTATAATTCCAGATATCTTAAGTAATTATTACTTGTTTACACCAAGATTATTGGACGTAGGAAGTTTCTAACTGAAAATCTCGTAATTTACATGTCATATGTGAGTAGAGTTCCTTATTGGTTCTCTCCTGTGTTTCGAGTTTCGGTTTTTTTTGGTGTCTCAGGCTTTACTCCCTCCACAAAAATCTACTACTAAATTCCAATTCGCTCTGTCGTCGAGTGCTTTAATCATCAAGCTTTGGCCCGGGTGACTGTGTGGTTACTCTCTGTATGTTAAATGTAAAAATAAATCACATTACGTTACATTAGTACTTTTAACTTTAACGTACCTGAATGAGACCCACGTCTCCAATTGCACCCCACTGAATCGCCAGCCCAGGAAGACCATCATGAGCACGTTTTTCACAGACGCGCTCCATACCAGAATTAGCAAAACCATAGTTGGCTTGGCCAGCGTTTCCCCGACCGCTCGAAACTGAAGAGAATACGACAAACCAGTGCAAGTCCTTGGCAATGCCTTCCTGGCGGGTAAGGTTGTCCAGGAAGATAGTACCATTGTACTTGGGCCTGCAGACTTCCTGGAATGTGGCTGGTGTTTGGTTCTCGAATAAGCCGTCTCTAAGTACAACTGCAAGATGGAATACTCCTCCCAGTGGACCGAGTGCTTGGGCTTCTTCAATGATGGCTGAAGCACCTTCTTTTGTTCCAACATCGTTGGTTGATATTTGTACTCGGACACCTTTTTCTTTCCATCCGTTAACGCGGCGAGCCTGATAACCAGTTCGGATACCTTATATAGGAAAAAATACGGTTCATTTACAGCTCTTAATTCAGGAATATATTTTCTAAGTGTTTTTCTATTAATCATAAGAAAAACGTAGTCAAAAACCTACCTCTTCGACTAGTGAGGACCAAGTTTCGCGCGCCTCTCTCGACTAACCAATGAGCGAGCTCTAAACCAAAGCCTCCCAGTCCACCAGTGATGACGTAGCTCTTCTTAGGATCACACATACTTCGAGCATGCGCAATAAGTTTGACTACTGAGCTGGATTCGTGTTCAGGTTTCACTTGAATGACGACTTTTCCGATGTGTTTGCCTTGAGCCATGAAGCGGAATGCTTCTTCGATTTCGTCGCGATCAAAAAGGGAAGTTTTGAGTGGACGAACCGCGCCTGAGAAAAAGATAGAATATACAAACATTCACTACGAATAGATAACCAACAAACACACACACAAAGAAAGAAAAAACTGAGAAAGTAGGAAAGCAAAGGAAGGAAGGAAAGAATAACAAATGAAAAAAAGAAAATATAAGGTATGAAAAAAGGAAGGAAGGAAGGAAAAAAAGGTTAAAAAAGTGAGAGAAAATGAAATAAAAATAATGTCAAATTTGGGTAGAAACATTTTTTTGAGGTTGTTTCAAGCGGAAAAAGAATCTCTACTCGTAAAAAACAACCTAAAATACCTGATGCAATTCCGGCAGTAACAAGATCAGACACCTCTTTCCATTCCGGATTATCCTCCTCGAAAATGGCATCCAGGAGAATACCATGGAAGGAGACGTTCTTGAGGAAGAGAGCCATACCAAGAGGGGTGTTGTTAGACAAGTCGTACTTGCCAATTTCCAGGAAGCGGCCATGACGGGCCAGGCAGCGTAGACTTGCTTGAAGTTTTTCTTCGGCGAGGGAGTTGAGGACCAGGTCAACACCACGGCCGTTTGTTCCATGCATTACCTAAAGAAGATAAAAAAGGGAATGAAGTTTTAGCTCTTATAAAGAGTTTGAGACACTAAGACTAGATTATCGAGCAATAACCGACCGACCGACCGACAGACGGACACTTACCATAGATTCGAACGACAAGTCTCGAGAATTTCCAATATTTTCTTCCTTAAGATTGGGGAACGTGGCCAACAAATACTCTCTCTTTTCCTTGCTGCCTACAGTAGTGTACACTTCACATCCCATGCTAAGACATATAGAGATAGCAGCCTGACCAACTCCTCCTGAACCAGAATGAATAAGCACCGACTGGCCTGGACGAAGATTCCCACGTACAATCAATGCGTAGTAAGCGGTGGAGTACACCACAGGTACTGTAGCTGCGTCCAACAGGCTCCAGGTGTCAGGTACCTCCCAGGTGAATCTTTGATCTGCCAAGACAGTTGTTGCCAGCGCTTGTGCTGGAAGCAACCCCATGATGCGTTTGCCGCTCTGGTTCCTCCCTGAGAATTCCATGCCAAGAATACAGTCTTGTTGAGCGAGGTCTCCTGGGAGCGCGTCAGGAGGAAGCTTTCCAGTTGCTAACATGATGTCACGGAAGTTCAACGAGGCATAGTTGACGGAGCAGAGCTCTCTGTCGCCTTCCTTGCCGGGCGCGTACTTCAGATGGGATGCAATCCATCGGAGGGAAGACAAGTCACCACGAGTCAAGACATTAACATAAGCATGCTCAGTCTCTTCGCTGGTCGTTCCTTCACCTCCCATGGGCAAGTGACGGTAACATCCAAGTTTTCCGTGGTTATATACATTCATTACTAAATCTAGCTTACGGAGTTCCTCAAACCTCTTCATTAGGTCCTCTCCGCTGCTTGAACCGTCAAAAAGGCAGCGAATTCTTTCCCCACAGGGCTCCTGACGAAGACAGTTTGTCATCCCGACGATTCCTGAATGCGAAGGACCACGAGCTCGTAGCCAGATTGTAGAACCATCGCCAGTGTTGAACTTACTGTGAAGATCAGGCACCCAGGCAAATGAATCGTCGATATCAATCACTACTGGTTCCTTATCAATGGTTTCTCGGAGGAGTCGATACAAAATAAGGCTGGAATTACCCAGGGTTTGCTTTATCGAAGCTAATCCAAAGCCTGCTACTTCCATCAAGCTTTGTAGTTTATTCCTTGCTTCAGGAGAAGATTCGTGAACAAGGAGAAATCCTTGAGGACACAGCATCGACTTTATATTACCTATGACTTGGGACATACTTTCAGCATTCTGAGAGAAATTTGAAGCTATGACCAAATCAACTTTTCCCATGCTTCCTGGTGGCTTGTTCACGGTGTTCCACACACACATCTCCACGCCTTTCTCGGTTGCAGATTCCTCAATCTTTGACAGAAGATCTTGGGTCTTGTCAGTCGCTGTGTAGTTCAGATGCATCAATGGATGAAGATTAACCAGTGGTACAACATGGGAATATACTTGACTTTCCACTGCGCTGAGTTCGCATATGCTAAGGTTCGTTGTATTGGTGTTTTCGATAACGACGTCCAACATAACCTTGAGCATTGGTCCATGGCCCAAGACATCGTGAAATTCAATGTCTTTGTCTGGAGTGGTTGTGGCGGACGTGTCGTCGATGTATGGGACGAAGGTGAACTCTTCGAGAACAGCTGTTTGACCATCCTGTCGTTTTGGGGCAACAGAAGCGTGAAGACCTTGAATGAAAATAAATGCAAGTATCAATATCCAGCCAATTTACTTTAGTGGATTTTGTGTGTTCGTAATTCACGTGATCTATTCCTACATTTGTACCGAAATTTCATTGTCAGATTTTGAGAAAGCCATTGTATTGGTTGGCATCAAGCAGCTGAATTAATCTAATTCACCCTTCTAACGCACTTTTTTCTGCAAAGAAATTGCCACCGTTTTCATGTATTTCACTTACAATTCTTTACAAAAATTTCAAAAAATCCACATCAAACAGGTCGGACGTCTGTTGAGGTTTGTTCTGACGTCTGTCTATACTAACAGTAGTATGTGACCTTCACATCAAGTCGTATCAAGCTTGCAATGACTTGTGAATGTATACACTCTTAGTCTTAAGCACATGTTGGCAGTACGTATATCTTAGCCTACCTGTCATTTCCACTCCTCCTGCAACGACCATGTCCATCTTTGGATCAACTTTGACCTCGCAAGAGCCACTCTTGATCATATCCAGGTGTATGGACGGGTCAATCCTTAGAGATCGAATACGTGTTGGCAATCTAAGACCACGACCAGGTAACCTCAGGACAGACACTTGAAGCATGGTGTCCAGGAATGATATCCAGTGACCATTCCAAAGGAGCTCTCCTTTCGTTCCTGGAATCCAAGATATGAAAAATTAACTTCAAGATAAAGTCGTGGAATGGAAGTTCTCTTTTAATCCACCTCAGTTTGAATTTTTCATGTGACAAAGGTACTCAATTTAAATTACTAAGTACTGTGATACTATTAAGTAGACACCCTTTATTTTTTTAAACGGAGCGGACAGCTAATTGCACGTTCCCAGAGTTCTCCCATATTTAGCGTAAATAGAAGTGCCACTATATACATTTCTTACCTGTGCTGTTGGCTCCCTTAATGCCCTGGAAAGTCGGTCCATAATCATATCCACGCAATCTTAATTCTTTATATATACACTCTGACGTCAAGTGGACTTCTTCAACCAAGTGTGGCGCTTCCTTGAAGTTCTTACTTAACACGGGTAGGTCAGGGATGTGAATCTTTCCAGTGACAGACAAGTTGTCTCCTTCAGAGACATCGAACTTGTTAGAGGCGGGCATCAGATGGACAGTGAGAGTGACAGTGCCTGTTTTAGGAAGGATCGTGGCACGATGAATGTGGACGTCCTCGAATGTAACAGGCATGTGCTCTGGAAGAAGACCAACGCTCTTGGCTAGTGCTCGCCATGCTAGGACTAGATAGCCTGTGGCAGGGAATAGGATCCTACCATCTATGCAATGACCTTCCAGGTAGTTGTCTTTTGAGGAAGACGACAAGTCGATGACGAACTGACAGGAGTTCGTACCTCCGCCTCCACTGCTCGAGGTAAATTGCTCTGACGATGGGACGTCCCATTCTTGAGAATGGTCCCATCCCACGTGGGGCGCGATAGAAGCTGTGGAAAGAGGAACCGGTAGGTGCCTTTCACAGGTCAAAGAAGTAGGGTTAATATTTATACCCTGCATGTAAATCTTCCCAAGGTTGGAAAGAAAGAACTCGACGTTATCCTTGTGGTTTCGCTTCATCAGTGGAATACTCAAGGCGTCGTTGCTAAGGGATCTTTTTAGTATGGCTTGCAGCAGACAGTGAGGTGCTATTTCTATCACAATAGCATTGTCTGGGATTTTCTTCAGAGCTTCTTGAAACAGAACAGGACTAACTAGATTATTCACGTGATATTCAGCGGACGAGTACTGCGAAAGCTCACTGCTCCATTTTTCTTCTGGTATAGACGTACTAAGCCATCTTGAAGACCTCTTCTTCGGGACGATGAATTTTTCAAGGCAAGCTTTCAATATTGGTGCAATGGAAGCCATGTAGTTAGAATGGAAGGCAACGCCGGACGTGTTGACTTCCTTGGCAAAGATTCCCTCGTCCTTCAGTTCTTGCACGAACTTGGCCATGATGTTGGCTTCACCTGAGATGGTGACCGTGTCTTCAGCGTTATGGCACGCAGGGACCACCCCTGGGGGACATCTATGCTTCACCTCCTCCCATGTGAGACCTACGGCAGCCATAGCACCTGGTGGAAGGTTGGCTTCTGATACACATCGACCTGGATGCAAAGAACAACAGAAACAAATTATACCATCTGCACATCGTGATTGGTACTAGCTAACTGGCTTGCATAGCCACACACGGATTTTGCAATTGGCTAGGAAATACAAAAATTGCCGTTGTCATAGTTTTATAGAGTACGTGATGAAATCGCGTTATATCTCTGCTCGTGAATGGATCAGTCGGCAATAAACCAGCGCGCTGGTATGCGATTGATTCTTGTGCTGTAACAGTTTTCTACACTTGAGCTCATTTTAATCTTTTATATACAACACAAATTTTGACATCTGATGATTTTAAGCACGCCGTACCTTTTAATAAGATATGCTATGATTGCTCAGAGCTCAGAAATAATAAAAAAAGATTTAATATTTAGTAGACTTTTGCAAAGTAGTCCGCTGCCTTCTGTGTATCTATACTGGCGCGCGGCGGAGTCGACGACTTCGTCAGTCTCTCGCTCGCTGGACTCGAATAAAAAAATACTCTTGCGGGAAACAAAAAAAGGTCGACTTGGGACAGTCGAAATATTTACCTCTCCAGTAGGCAGCTTTTAGAACTTCTTCTGCCGTAAAACTCCCATCAGCGTAAGCACAACCAAGTTCTCCCACACTGTGACCAATGATACCATCTGGCTCAAGACCTGACGACGGAACAACAAGACGTAAAAATAGGCCGATTAACATTTGGGGTCTTAGGCTGTCAAGATCTCCCTGGTGCCTAGATATGGGAGCAACAATCGTAATCTTTCTATTAGGTTAAGTATCCCTTTTGGCCCTCTTCAACTGGGAATACCTTCTTTACCCTTCGATTGCACGTTACGTCATCGCGGCATCTCGTGGGAGCGTTGGTGTCATTTAACAATAAATTTCTCATATAGTTTCCATTGTTAACGGCACCAAAATGGCCGCCATGCATTTCTTAGTCTTTTGACTCTCTTGGGAATGCTAGTTGCAACCCATCAATTTGTGCCTCCTTACCCTAGGGCTCCTCATCTCTCAACAGAAATAGCAGATGTCATTACTAGGATATATCAATTCCCTCTTACCTAAAGCCTTGAGGCAGTCGATCAAAGCTATTTGAATAGCAGCAAGACCAACAAACGAGTTGATGGTGTTCTCGTACATATCCTCGTTGGTATCCTCAATCATCTTCTCCAGATCAAACCCATATTCTTTAAGATACTTGGACGAACTACACACCGATTGCTTGAACAAAGGTATCTTCATCATCTTTTGTCCCATTCCTTTCCATTGTGTTCCCATCCCTGAGCACACAAACCACACGGGTCGTCCACCATTCTTGACTTTAGCCACCTCCTGTACCTTGCCTTCACATCCAACAACTGTGTACCCACGATATAGGAACGAGTTGGTAGAAGTAGCAGATATTTCCCCGAGAAGAGACAATAACCCTTCGTTATCCTGGTTCTTATTGGCTAATTCAATAAGTTTATTGACAGCTTCTTCGTTGCGGCCAGAAATTGGGACACAGACTTGGTGTTTGTCTTGGAGCGGCTTGCTTTGTGGGATATTAGGAGATCTGAGTATCACGTGGACGTTGGAACCACCAAAACCAAAGGAGTTGATTCCAACAAGGCCTCCCTCCCATTCAGTTGGCTCCGTGACCACCTGTGTAACAAACAAACAAACAAATTCAAACAAATAAGTATTTTTCGGTCTTGAGTGTAATGCGTGACAATCGAAGCGTGACTGGTGTTCACATATTTCCATATCTAAGATAAGATGCAAACTGGCGACTGTAATAACCTTATCATGCGGCGGGGACGCATTTTCCCTCTTCAAACGCTCCTCGAAATCTTAATCTTATAAATTTTAATCTTGTTTCTTTTATTTATACAACAATTGTGAAATATTGCTACCAAACTGTTGTAAAGTAGAAAAATGCATGAAAAATTTCACTTCCCGAAGGAAAACCAATCTATTGATTTGTCCCACTGCAAAACGTTCTTTTGAGAATAGATCTGGATTCGTACCTTGAGCCTTCCATCAATCAAGGCAGGGATGTCAGGATTTGGCTTCTTGTAATGCAGATTAGGAGGCAGAACACCATGTTGCATAGCAAGAAGGACCTTTGTGACCCCAGCCAGGCCAGAGGCAGGTTCTGGGTGACCCATATTGGACTTGACCGATCCGATCAATAAAGGGGAGTCCGCGGGACGGCCTTTACAAAACACGTCTGTGATTGCATTGGCTTCTTCGGGATCTCCTGCCTTTGTTCCTGTGCCGTGTGCCTCGACATATGCAACATCTGCGGGGTTGATCTTGGCTTCTGAGTATACCTGTTGTAGGAGCTCCTTCTGGATGGCTCCACTTGGGTAGGTAACACCTGCAATAGTGTATAGAAACGTTGATTTAGAAGTAAAATATACAGATAATATATAGATGTCAACATGAGATAATGAACTCCTGTGTCCACTGTCCCCTCCCTCCTTAGAAAACAGCTCCCTCTAAAAAAAAGCAAGTATTGTCAAGCTAAGCATCCGTGTGCATCGAAGTATAGCACATCCGCTTTCGAAAATGAGAGCTACAAATGATAGATCGATCTATTTATAAATTGCACAGAATTTTGTACCATTCAATTTCAGACCACGTGTCAGTGTCGTCCATTTGAGTATTTGTGTTTTATATTCAAATTTAAAGTTGTAAAACATCCATTACACCCATACTCATCTGTACTGGTTTAGCTTTGGGCTATCGATTTTTTTTTAGATTTGGATGAGCGCGCTTCCAACCATAGAAATGTTTATTCAAAAAGAAAATGCGCTTTGGTTCCCATACTCAATCTTGTGGCCAAGTTTAAATTTTCTATAATTTTTTTCAGCGGCTTCGGCGATTTTTCATGTTTCTGCTACTTCACGAAATTCTTAATTTATCTCGGGTATCTAGAGGTCAATAAAATAGTGCGATAGTTAGATGATGTTGAGACCTTGCTAGTCAAATGGACTAAAGCCAAAACCCCCTAGGCAGAACGTACGCGCACTGCTAAACATCAGACGCGCTAACACCGGGAGGCATAACGGAAAACTGAAACAATTGATCACCAATTGAAAAGAAAAATTAAAGAATTCGAATGTCATATTATTTTCTTCTTCGAAAAATTTTCTGTAGCAAAATCACGAGCGTCTTGATTGGATTACACGGAGCCGGAAATACGTCACCATGCGCGCTATCCCCATAGTCTATCTCAAGAGATCGTCCTGTATCCTTGGTGAAAGTAGTTTGGAGAAATAACGATAAAAATCGGAGGTGATGGGCGAAAGGAATTATCTTTTATTATTCGACGTGATACTAGTGACAATGACGCACGTACATGAAAGAGTCTTGAATCTCCCACTGGTTTTAGTGAATACACTCGCCAAACAGTCCAGAAATAGAGTGATAATTTGTACACGTATCAAGGAAATTTCGTTCTACAATTACGATTAAGTAAACGAGAGCAAGGAAGAAATGGAAGAAATAACAGCACTGTATGACCGATATAAACGTTCTGTGTGATATTTAATACAGGCTAAAAGACCTTGCGAGCTTATGAGTGTAAAAAGAATCGTTTGCCAAGATCAAAAATACCAACGTAAAATATAAACACATAAAAGAAAACCTTATGTAAAATAGATAAAATGTGTATCATAGAGAACGAGAAATGCAAGAAAGAAGGAAAGAAAGAAAGAATTAAAGAAAAATGAGGAAGAAAGAAAGAAAAAGTATAAGCAAAAAAAATGAAAGAAAGAACGAAAAAAAAGGAACGAAAAAAAAAGGAAAGAACGAAAAAAAGGAAGAATAAAAAGACGTGTAGTATTTGTATCTAAAGATGACAAACTAAACAATTAATACCCACCTTGATTCTTGTATCCATCAGAATTGTTCTTAGAATTAACCACATGAGCATAGATTCTCTTGGCAACAGGCCTCTTTACCAGGTATATTGCTACAGCACCTTCAGACCTACAATAACCATTACCACTCTCGTCAAAAGACTTACAGGCACCATCAGGTGAAAGCATGTTCAGTTTGAGGAAATCTAGCGAGGTGTTGGGCTTCAGAGTCAGGCTAACACCTCCAACTATGGCAGCATCACAAGCACCAGACTTAATTGCTTGTGCAGCACAGTCCAATGCCAATAGAGATGACGAACATGCTGTGTCTATGGCAAAACTAGGACCCTTGAAATCAAAGGCAAATGATACCCGATTAGCAAACATGGCTCGACAGCAACCAGTCATGCCATAACCAACAATTTCTTCTGTGTTGGAGCTGAATGCTTCGGCAGCTTCCGATGCACTTGTCCCAATGAAGACACCAGTTCTCGAGTTACGCACAGTTTGTGGGTCAACACCAGCGTCGACGAGGGATTCATATGTTAATTCCAGTAAAATACGCAGTTGTGGGTCCATTTTATGTGCTTGCTTTGCATGGACACCAAAGAAAGTAGCATCAAAATGTTTTAAGTCCTTTAGTTTTCCATGTCGTCTTGGTAATCCATGGAGTCCAGGTTTCCATCGTCGACCATCTTCGGTGACCATGTCCTCTTTATTCATCAAATGGGACCAAAATTCTTCAGCATTATCAGACTCTGGTAGACGACAGGCAAGACCTGATATGACAATATCTTCTGGATTATTGCTAACCATGGCTGTACTTGTTTGGGTTATCTGCTATTTGTGCTACTTGTACTAGATGTGCTCTGTAATTTGAAAAAAAAAAAACACAAGATTTTATTATCATTGCAGCCATGATTAAAAATGATTCACAATGTTCTTTTTCAATTTGGGTATCTGGAATAAAATTACTCAAGTTTGGTACACTAAGGTATCTTCTTACACATGTTTGGTAAAAAAAGAAATAATACTCAAGAGAATAACATGATTAGTAATTTCCAATATATCAATTATCCATACCCCTCTCCCTCCTCCCCACCCTGCCAGAGGAATTTGGAATTTCTGAGGGGTAGGGGGGTCAGAGGAAGAACAAAATTACAGAGTTTGTATGGATGAAATTTGAATTGGGTCTTTCAAAAAATTTCTCCATGGCAAGGGGGGGGGGGGAGGGTGGAATGGATAATTTTTGAAACTACATAAATTCTGAATCATAAAACATAATTAAGGAAGGATTTAATAAAGGTTTTTTACAGATCCACAGAAAGTCTGGCTTGAAGATAAAATTCTCATCAAAACAATTAACAAGCAAAATTTTATCAAGACAAGATTATTATTATCAACGACACAGTTGGTTTAGAATACACACCCACTATTCTCATTGTGTTCATTGTCAATACTAGCCATCATTATTCTTCTAGTTTATTGAACATAAACCACAGAAAAGATGGCTGGCTTTGATGGCAAAATCCAGTGCCTCCCATCGGAAAAAAGAAAAGAGAAAAGAAAAAAAAGAAAAGAAAAGAAAATAGAGCTTTTGCACACAACGACACACAAATGCATATAAAAAGGTGTTTGACAAAGGCTATGAATATAACAAGAGACATACATGAAGTCTCCAAAAACGTTTTTTTTAGTTGTGTTAATTAGTATGCCAAAAAGATACCTTGTTTTAGATAGGTTATTGACGTAAGAGATAAATCGATTTTAAAGTTGACTAAAAGCATCTTGACAAACCTAAAAAGCTATTTTAGAGAATATTCATAGGGAATCAAATTGTTGGTGTAAAAATAAAAGCAATTACATCAACCTTTAAATGCGATTCTAAATTAAGGCATATATATATTACTAAGAGAGTGGAAGTCGTTTGTAGCTGAGACATCTACTTAATCTTCACTTTGTGTACATTGTGATTTTGGCATTTTCGCTGAGAGCTAATGACATATCTAGTATGCACAGAACAATTAAAAAATTTATATTTTGTCGAAATTATGACGATAAAATTGATATAATGCTAGAATGATACCTGGAAATCTTGGAAATTCTAAAACTTAATGATTTTGCACTCATGCGGCGAATATTAAACTACAAAGGAATCGATTGACCTAAGGCATAATGTTAAGTCGAAAGTTTTTAGTATTGCAGATATTATGTAAAAACCAGTTAGATTTCAAAACATGTTATCTATTTAAGAGATCCAATCTCTTGAAATTAAAAAAGTATACGAAAGTCTAAAGTTTTACAGTAGAAGGGTTTCTAGAAGGTTTCTATTTATAGTAACAGATTGTACAAGAAAACAACATGGTATACAGCGTTTAATTATGCAAGATACATACGGTTCTTTTTCGATTGCTTTGCTTATCTTGCAGAGGAACTTGACCACTTTTTCCTTGAAGAGTAGCTAGAGTAATAAATAATAGCAGCTCACATACGAGTAAAACATCTGCTAGGAACTTCTTGGTTCGAGTCGAATCAGGTACTAGCCCTGCACGGCTCGTGCGACTAGATTTACGACGTTTCATAGTTTGCAAACCCGCAAATTAAATCCAAATACCACAAAAAATTGACGATTCCAAAATATCTTTTTTTCGTTGTTCAGTGGAAATTCATCCCATTTTCCCCTCAGTACATCAATAAGCTATCCATGTAATCTTGAACTTCGCGATAAGCTTTYCTGACAAGTTGCTTTACTTTGGCTTCTTCACTTCTTTCCAGTCTCGCGTTTAAGAGAAAAAAAGAAAGATTTAACTTTTTATATTTCGAAAGTGTTTAAAAGGTTTACTTAAAACCGAATCGAGAAAACGAAGACAATGCTTTTTAGTACTGGTTGCTTTGCAGTAGGTTCTTATCAAATGTATCTTTTGTCGACGGAAATAAAGAGACCCCATTGACGTCATCGTAAACAAGAGGATTGACAAATAGCGCCATCAAAGCATGTAGAAGTTCCCTAAGACAAAAACCGCACTAATATTTTATTACCTCGGGTCAAAAACAATATCGCAACTCTAAAAATATAAATTCCTTTTAGCTGTTGCTAAATTGATTTATCTATTGAGCTAAAAGAGAATGATATAGCTGCTTAATAGTTTGTTCACGAGCCAAGCACGTGTATCCGACCAATGGCCTGACTTTTGCAACGTGACAGGTTGTGACAGATGGATAGCCAATCAGAAGGATGGTTATAGAGTATTTCGTAAGATCAGAGCAAGAGTTGTGGACCAAGCCATTGAAAATACATATTAACCCTTACATGTACAGTTTTGTACCGAAATCAAATCAAAATTCTTTTTCCCAAGAAAAAAAGTTCCTTATCAATAGTATGCAATAATAAAAATGAAAAAAGAAAAAAAAAAAAGATTAAAAAAACCGACAGAAAAATGAGGTACGTATTTCATAATCAAAGACTTTGAGGGGTGGCCGTTCAAGTTAAAATAAGCTATAGATTTTAATGATTATCTAGAATTATCAAAACACCACTGACCTTTATTATGTTTTAGAAGAGAGCGAGATGCTTATTCTCGATTTACAAGTTAGAAAAACAATATTATACCAAATATTTATTTGGGCGAGCACATTCAAGTGCTCGGAGACAGTTGACAATGGCAAGCAACGAAAAAAAAGCTTGGCTATCTATACCCTGGTCCCCAGAGGCCCGACGATATTTCTCGAAGTATATTTTCGTCGAGCCTCTGGGACCAGGGTAGGCTATCTAAAAAAGTGAGTTATTAAGGATTTTCTTTTCACAATTCTTGGATCTCATTGCAGTTAGGATGAAAAAAATAGGGCAAACTGCGCCTAGAAAGCAAAAACTAGGATGAACCCATTTTGACAATCGAAGATCTAAGTACGTCCGCACAGAATAGCCAAAAGAAATAACTACTTTGTTTTTCTCAAGTAAATAAAGAAACTCTGCGATACAGGCTTAAAATGATAATAAAAGAACAGCTCATAATCGGGGTGAGTTAGAAATGATTTGTTGGAGCAGAGCTAGAGCTCAAAGTATTGTAGTATTGTTGACTCCGAGAAAACCCCTCCACATCTACAATGCCCGCTTTTCTGCAACAACAATATAGAAGTAAAAGTAGATCATACCTTTTCTCGTAGAGAGATGAAGGATATCAACACGTTTTGGTCAGAAACCTCTGTGGTAACAGATCATTTGGAAATGGCAAATATTTCAGTGAAATGACGAGTGGTTTGAACGCAAGGCTTAATTTATTGGAAACCCGAAGCCATGTGAGTAGTTTACAACTGATGACACACCTCCAGACACACCATTCCGTGGGGTGACAACCAACCAATCACGAGCGTGTATTTCACAAAGGACAGATGGGTGAGCACGTGCTCGTATAGGATTTACGATCCATCTGATCACGTGCGTATATGGTTTTCCCAGTCGTGATCAGGAGCTGTATGGGTTGTCGCAATAACTCAAGAATGTATAATTGTTTTGGCTGATTAATTCAAGCGATAATCTTAGGAAAAAGTCACGAGCTTAAAATCTAGACAATACACTGTAATTTTCGATGCGGGGATCAATCTACACAAGCTTTTTTTGTTTTTTAAACACATTTCTTATGGCCGCTCTTTGATGATCAAAAAGCCTAGCCTCGTATTCAGACGTTGCGATCTAACAACTTGATATAAACTGCTATAGTTTAAAATGTTTGTTCAATTGTTAATTAAAAGAATTGCATAAGAGATCGAGTTTTCCAGACAATAGAAACGAATCGCACGTACCAATAGCACTGATATTCAAATGCTCACGAACGAAAAATTTCAGCCACTACGAATAGGGTGGTTATAATTCTCAAAAATATGGGTGGGGCTGAAAAATTGGAGGTCAGTAGATGGCTTGTATGTTCCCTTAAAATTCGTTTTTTGTGCTGTTTTCGTAAAATATATTAGGTTAGGCAGGTGCTACGTGCGAGCATTGTTACTGTTAACAAATCCTTGCCCTTCCAGGGAGGGCTTGACCCCCTCTTCATTGATGATTGATTTCTGGAAAAGCTATGAAAATTTCAGTGCTCTTGCAGTTCTTTCATGAAAATTTTTTTATAATTTATAAGTAATTCGATAAACATTTCTCACTAGGTTTTCTTATTTGGGATTTTGTGAAGGTCTGATGCTACTAATTCAGTGTCTTGCTTTTCATGTCCATCAATAAGTTTAATCATTAAAATCCAGGTTATGTTTGCAAAGACATTTTTCCAGACAATACTTATCTAAGATTATATATCAGATTTCTTTATTTCTTGTTGGCTGTCCAGAAATTTCTAAAATGTTCTTCTTTTCTGGCCATTTAACATTTTTTAGGACATATCTATTAGTTTTTCTTTTACTTTTGAAATGATAAAGCATGATCCCAATACTTACAAATGACAAATGTCTGTATGATTATAGGTCTGTGACAAGCTGGTACTCCTCCCTCGCCCCTAAATGTGACTGACTATAAGCTACTGTTGTTCAAACTATTTTTTTCAATCTGGACTGTAACCTGCAAGTACAATGTATTTCTGGTATTAAAGACTGTTAGCCAAAACTATTCAATGACACTACTTGTTCTTACACGTAAGTCTGCGTGAAGCATTTTGTCTTGGGTGGCATCAGTGGGAGATCATTTCACTTCATCCATGTCGTACCCTGTTGTGATTTCAAAAATCATGAATTCATTACCCAAAAAGTTTGAATAAAAATCCTTTCATTAATTGATTTGTTCCTTCAAGCATATTTTTCTTGGAAAAAAAATCCAATCTCCAGATGGGATCCCCTCCCCCCCTCCCAAGAAAAACATGCTTGAAAAACAGAAATCAAATTTTTAATAACTATCCAAGCAGCAAATACATCTTAACACTTAAATCTTATTCCTTTTTAAATATCTTAATGGCCTTTTTTGATTGTCTTTAATTGCCCTTTAGAGTCATATTTTTATGCAGTAGTAATTAATAAAGATATATTATAGAAAATATAGTTTTACAAAATTCTTATGTAATACAGAGCCTGAGGGCTAAGTTAACTGGAAAGTTTTCTAGTTAACCCCCAGTCTTTTTGTTTCTAAATCATAGCAGGTCAAGAAAGTAGTGGATTTGGTGAGAATATTCATGCCTAAACTTTTTTGGTTGCCCCTAAAACTCTGGTACTCATTTGGAGTTTTAAAACACAGAGGACTAAAAGTCTACCATTTGTAATGTGTTACCCTCTCCTAAAAAATTACTTTACCTGTTTAACTCTTTAGTGTCTCTCTTTTTTAAGCTAGGATCCAATCCATAAAAATATAACCAAAGACTAATTACGAAGGTGATCAAAAAAGTAAATATAGTGCMTATTTATAGTATCCTACAAAAAAGTACCAAGTGGAAAATATTACTAAGTTATATTGTACTTATAATGTTTGCATTCTAGAATGTACCTATAAATTTATTTCGAATTAGGAGGAATGCAAACTATATCTTCCAAGGTAAGAGAGAACTTCACCATACTATCATCATTTTCGTTCTYTAAATCTAAAAGCTCTTGCTTCAAAAGTTCATCCTTTTCAGATAACTCTTGAATTACTCTAGCTACAGCTGATTGTTCATGGATGGTAGTCTCTCTACTGTGATGCTTTTTCTTTAGTTGTAGATTTGGGATAATTAACATAAGTGGGCCTTGTAAAGAAGTAAGCTGTGTTGTAAATGTAGTAAGTGATTTTGTCCTCAAAGCTGTAAAATTAGTGTTTTCATTGATATCATTTTCTATGGTATTCAATTCAGCAAGAACTTCTTGGTCCAGACAAGAAAGCACGTCAAGAAACTCTTCATGCATTTCCTTGGATTCCTCAACAGCATTTTTATATCTTTTCCATTTTGTTGAGACATCCATATATAAATTTTCCTGCTTCTGCAAAAGCCTTGAAAATTCTACTTGCTGGGTTTTAATACCCTGTATATCTTTGCTAGGCTTGTAGTCTACATTACTAACCATCCAGGATTCTTGGATTTCATCCTCTTCTGAGTCTTCATTCCTCCTTAATTTTGCATCAAGGGTACTTTCCATCCATTTCCAAAATGATGACTCCTTGTCCATTAGAAAGATTAAACTTTTTAAATAAACGTTTTCATGTTCAAGTCTTTCTTGATGTCTAATTAATTCTTTTTCATGGTACAAAAGATAGACATCAATGGCTGACAGATGGCTACTTGAAGATGGGGACTTTTGAGGAAATGGAAGAGTCGCTTTATGAATCCTATTTAAAACACAAGAATATTCATTTTTTGCTGCCAAAAGACTTCTAAATGCTGCATTTATTTTTCCCTTTATTAATATAATTTCTTCAATTAGACGAAGTAGCCTTTCGTTTTCATTGGTAACTCTAGAATGGCTTGTCGAAAAAAGTGCATTTTCTGTGAGTGATACTCCAGCGCAACATGACTTCTTAAAAGGCAAATCTTCAGATATTATCCTCTTTACTCGAGTAGCAAATTTCTTTATGAGGTTTTCTTTAGCCATTAACCATCCAATGGCAAGCAATATTTCTCGACTACCGTTTAATTTTTCCATGTTCTCTGGAAGTGCAAAAAATGACCTCACTCTGTAACCTATAGAAAACATTCCATGCTTACAATAGCGTACCAACCCCGGCAATTCCTCTGAAATATTTCCATGTTCTCTATTAAAATCCACTGTTATACCATCTTTCGTCATTTCAAGCCAAAGAATTAAATTCTTCAAAGTGAACCACATAGGTTTTGTTGTGTCTTGGTTGTCAAACTTCGCCTGGCGGAAAGTCTCAGCAGTTATTTCTGCTATGCCATTGTATTTGAGCACAACACAGAGACTCTCTATCGTTTCACGTATTTGTGTCATTTGGAGCCTTACAGATAAAAATCCATACACTCTTATAAATTTCTTTCACGAAGATAAAACCCACAACTTTTTGAAATTTCCGCCATCTTGGAATTTGAAGACTCTCTAAGGCTCTTGGGAAGGGATCGTCTTTATGTTGAGCTTGTCTTTACTACTAAAATGAGTCCCAAATCAGCTGTTTTATTTTATCTTTCAAGACTTATATTTCTTAACTTTTAATAGCACTAAACAATAACCTGATTTAACTTCTTTAGTAATTTTAGCAACAATTTTATTTTGGTCATTTGGGCGAAAGGAAAAGTGAAGTTCCCAAGAAGGTTCTAAAGTAGTCATACGAGCTCCAGCTCAGTAAGCCCTTTGGAACATTATCTTGGTTACTTCCGAAGGTCCCTTGACCCTCGAAGCGAAAAATTCTAATGAGTTTAGTGTTTGCGTTCAACGGTTGGCGGTTTTTTATGAATTTCATTTATAATTTATAGCCATGATACAGGTGTTTTTACTATATGAACATCGTTCATAATGAATCCCCAATGGACATGAAAAAGGCAATTACAAGGGGTTATTTATAAAATACAAAAAAACCCGACTAKACTCAGCTGAAGAAGAGTTTGACAACTGAACGAACATTTTCAAAGTTGTAGTTTTACAATCATTCCTGGACTGAAATTTTTAGTTTCTACCTCTTTAAAAATACGTTTCAAGTGCTCGAAAGTTTGAAAATGGCAGGACATCGTTACAGTGAGCGAAGCCCACCAGAGTCAGTCAGTTTGATCGAGAAACAGGATGCCAAACTGGACCGATTTTTGGAAGAGATGAAACCRTACGTTCTACGTCTACCGCACAAGTTAGGTAAAGTTTGTAGAATAGTTTTAGACAAAACAGTGGCTTAAACGCATATTTAAGGGCCTAAAAGATTTACTTGCAAACTTATTTATTTATTTATCTTAATTGTTGTGGCTACATTTAGCAGTTTTATGTGAGAAAGCTACCTCAAATTTATTTTATTGAACCACTGCCAAATTTTGTTTTGATAGTTTTTGAGGTTCTTGCTCCATTTCCATGGTTTCGGTGGAGTAAAACTTAATTATAACTTGCAATTTTTGACATAAGAATATTATAAATATTTGATCAAGGTAAGATTATCACTCATGTCAAACAAAAAAACAAAAATGACATTTAAAAATATAACGAAAATAGATATTTTTTGAGCTATGGATTTAAATAGCAACTTTTCAGGTCCATAAAATTATTCCAGTTTTAATAAGCTTTGTCTAATAATACTGATATTGTTTGCTGTAACCACYGTAACTGTACTATTAATGGTTTTAAGATTTTTTTTTACTTTTGCTTTGTTTTTACAYATTCTGCAAACTCTGTAGTTACAAGCTGCACWATGAAATTTGATTTTTTGCTGCCGTCAATCAAAAATAAACAGTTGTTTATTACTGTTATGAGTAGATCTTGTAAGAATATATGTTGCCAAATTGGCCAAGATCAAAATGCAACTTAAAATTTATGCAAATGAACACAATTTTGTATCAAATTTACAACACTCTTCTTGGTCGTGATTTCTGTTGTGTTTTCCTCATGAATTATTAATGACTTTGACAAGAGTAATTAACGCCTTGATACATCTTTTACACAATTATGCTATAAAACTGCATGTTTATTGTTACTATCTTGATAATAGAGAGACAAAGAGTTGGATTATGGATCAAGAAGTTATGTGAACCACCTGGTTCTGCTCCATCGTCAAGGTTGGTACATTGCAATGCATAATATTGTTTGCAAAGAATGAAATAATATGAAAACTATTGATCACCTTGTCTCAAGCTCAAAGGAAAAGATATTTAGAGTCCCCGATAGGAAAGCTATTTTTTCTGAGTTTCTTTCAAGTAGAGACAAAATGACCAATAATTTCCATACTACTTTCCTAGCTTATGAATAAATTCATAAGTGAAATAATAATTCAGAAAGTTTAACTATATTACAAATTTGTATATGTAATAGGACTCCATGCTGTCCAATTAAGAAATAATTGGACGAGGAAAATTCCGAGGACTGACAAAATTGGATGAGGCCATAGGCCCAGTCCAATTTGGCAGTCAGAGGAATTTTTCGAGTCTAATTATTTCTTGATTGGGGAGCATGAAATCCCATTACCTGTTAATTATATAGCTGCCTAATTAATCTCATATCAACAAGACCTGTCCAATTAAGAAAATAATTGGACAGTTACCTATATGGGATGAATGAGAAGCTGTATAATTAAAATAATAATATTCTTTGCAAAGAATATAATAATACTTCAGGGTGATAGGCTTTTGAATAAAATTTGTTATAAAACTTCTTGAAAAGTAGATTTTGAATTGAATGATAAGTAAAATAATATTACCCGTACATTTTGAATATGAAATTATAATTATATGATACATTGATAATTTATTGGCTTTGTTATTCAAAAGCAGTATTTTCACAATTATTTTATTAGTTTACTTTCATTAATGTTATTATTGAACTTGCAGAAAAAACAGGAACTTGTATGCACAGTTATTGTTACATATGTTAAAGCGAGGCTTACTAGAGGATCCATTTACAAGAAGACCTGATGCTGGTCCACTACAACCCTTGCCTTCATACATGGTAATCAATGATGATGATGATGATAATGATGATGATGTTGATGTYGATTAGGATGATGAATGATGAAGATGAATATAAAATGCTATATATTGAAGATGAATATAAAGGATTAAGGGTTTAAATGCATTCTTCTTTCTTATGAATGGTATCATTTTGGGATAAAGTATACTAAGCTGGTGAACACATTTCTCTTTCAGTCTATTTATTTAGATGAGCCGATATCAAAAAGAATTCTAAGCCATGGATCTGATGAAGTAAGAAAAATAATGATTATCATAATGATGTTGCTATGTTAGTGACTTGCACTTGCAGGTCACAGACCCCACCTCCTTAAAACAAACAGTTGTGTCAAAATGAACATCTSAAATGAAAAGAGCACCTCGAAATTAGTAAGAGGACTGAGTTTCAGCTCATAATGTTGACTACAGGAGAAATGACATTTAAAATTAAATCAAATATTTTATGAGAATTTGTATGGGGACTTTTTTAATATCTTGCCAGCCAGCACATTTCCTCATACAAATCCTTAAAAAACATTCAATTTTATTATGAATGCCATTTCTCCTTTTTGGTTGTTATAAGCTGAAACTCTTGCTCCCTGCTAAGGTCAAKTTGCTTTTTTCATTTCTGATGTTCATTTTGACATAACTGTTTGTTTTAAGGGAGGTAGGGTCACATGACCTAGCTGTTAGTGCAAGTTGTCCATTATCACTATTATTGTATTGCAGCTAGCCATGTTGAATTCTTGAATTAGGTTGCAAACTTCATGACAATAATGCTATATCATGCATTCTCACTGATTTATAGGAAATGCTGAAGCATTTATTGACTTCTTTATTCTCTTTGTCCAGGAATACGGCAGAGATACACCG
>NW_022261338.1:313127-325643 GCF_009602425.1 Actinia tenebrosa
AGTCACCTGACCTGTTAGTGCAAGTCGTCCGTTCCGTACAGTGCTATTTTATAGAAGTACGACATGAATTCTATCTGCCATAGATCTTTTCTGAGATAGCGAACAAGGTGCATTGTGGTATAGATTTGGTAAAAACATTTTGTTCATCGTGTTGATGTTTGTAYCCAAGCTWGACCACAATGCATCATTYATTKAAYTCGGAAAACGCCARCATTCGGTGTAAAACAACAACAAGAATGTCRATCATTTCTCAATTTATTCAAACACAAATATCGTATCAATATCACGTTTAGTAGAGTCGCTTGTGCTTCCTCTTTTTATTTTTCATCTTTTTGTGTCTTCTTCTGTTTTCTCTYTTCACAAACTGTATGACTCTTTTACGCTGTGGACTAACGTTGAAAACAACCCTCAATATTTTCCTCCTAGCAAAAATATGTTTACTGTAAAAACGTGACGTATACCTGTAGTCCTCAAATGGCTTCCCATCATTTCTGTGCATATTATCCAATCGCAACGCTTCGTTAAGCATGCAGAAAAATATACTTACAATATTTTCCACACAGTGAGCTTTTCAAGGAGTTTTCCAACTTCAACGATTGTTAAACCAACTATTACGTAAAACAACATCTTTCCCAATGGATGAAAATATTCGCAGCAGATGAAGATTTCTAGTTGAAAGTAAAAAACGTGAGTTGAAATTTTCGTGCGCTATTAAAATGAAAATGAACGTACTGATGCTCATATCCAGTTCTAAATGAGTTTGAAGGCGTCTAGTTTTAGAGTACAGCCAAATCATCGCATAAATAATAGAACCATGTACTCACCCGGCCATTCTATTGCTGATTTGGTTATCCTGAAGTCGAGCTGTCCAYATTTTGCCAAGTAAATGAAAAAAATCGTTGCCGTAAGAGCTAACATGACAGGATTCAGGTGTCTCATTTACTACTTGAAGCTAAATTTCTCAGAAGTACTCCCACTATGATTTTGCATCCTTTCACCTGGACCATTTAGTTATTTTTACGACCATGAAATCTTTGTTTATTATTGTTTACAATACGCCACTTTTGCGTCTTCCGTATTGTTTTGAACGACATAGAGCGCGCGGGACTTCTGTCATGAGCGAACGCAAGATAGCATAAATACGAGGGGGAATATTTTGGAATATTTTTCAGTTCAAATTTAGCCTTACCCTGCTTCGGTGCGTCATCAACTATATAGCGCGTTGTTGTTATCACAAAAAAAAAAAAAACGATACTGAGGAGGCTGAGAGGCTGCTTCAGGATTTAATCTAGCTGTGAGTTAGCCGTGCCACAACTTTTGATCAGCCCAGAGGCTACTATAGAGGCTGCTTCAGGGTTTCCATAAAATTTGAATCCACTGCGGTGCATGCTGAATATCAAATTTGAAGATGCCTTTTTTTTATACGGTATACCCATTAATGTATAGAGCATTTTTATTTCACACCAAGGTTTTATTTAATTATTAATGACATTTGTTGTTACGATTGAGAAAATCTCGTCTTCATTCTTCGTCATAAACTTTTRATGAAGTTAAAAATAGCAACGCCCTGTGTTTCAACATCAGTGGACAAGTTCTCTAGGAAATGTTCTTGAATCTACCTCAACAGACAAATAATGGTCACCCTTGTCAGTGGATGGTACAGTAGAAGACTTCTCGTCAACAAGGCTTTCTTTCTTCTCCTTGTCAGTTGACGGTACAGCAGAAGGCTTCTCTTCCACAACGTTTTCTTTCTTCTCCTTGTCAGTGGATGGTACAGTAGAAGGCTTCACCTCAACAAGGTTTTCTTTCTTCTCCTTGTCAGTTGACGGTACAGCAGAAGGCTTCTCTTCCACAACGTTTTCTTTCTTCTCCTTGTCTGCCTTGTCAGTGGATGGTACAGTAGAAGGCTTCACCTCAACAAGGTCTTTGGCTTTCTTCTCCTTCATAGTGGATGGTACAATAGAAAGCTTCTCTTCCACAAGGTTTTCTTTCTTCTCCTTGTCAGTTGACGGTACAGTAGAAAGCTTCTTGTCCACAGGATTTTTTTGATGTGGTTCCCAGCTAATAAACGACACCATTGGTCTCATTTTTCCAGTTCCAGATTTTGTGTAGCGAGAGAAACCACGAGGGTTCTTGAAATATGCAAAGTAATCAACTTCTACGTAAAAATGAGAACGTTTTTCGTTAGATATCTATCTGTTCTTTGTTGGAAAAGGATTTCAATGGCATGGACTAGAAAGAGATGAATTTTTTTWAAAAAGTTCATTGAGTTTTCGTCACCAAAATGGACGGACGTTAATATAAAAGCTTACGAAAAACATCCTTGAACTTTAAGTTATTAATTATTGTTTTTCTTATGCAGCACAGTGACAACATTAGCCGAGTTTTTTTGTTTTAAGCTTGATAAAGACAAAAAACTTTTTTTGTAAAGTTTCCGCCTTGAGTTTTGGCTTCACCAAAATGGACGAAATTAAACTATCATAAAAACTTACGAAAAACATCCTTGAACTTTGAATTAGAAGATTTGTTTTTCTTATGCACCACAGTGACATCATTAGCTGAGGTTAAGRAAGTGAAAACTGCTGTAAATATTAAAGAAAGTTGGAAAATCATTGTTTAGTGAACTTCAAAAAWACCGACACAAAGCGGGCGTAAGTTCACGTAAAAATCCACCACAGGAATCCCAGGAATTCCTGAGCAACCAGAAAAATATATACGATATTTTACCCCCTCAGAATTATTGCTTTTATTATTCCGAATCTTCAGTCTTATTTTACTCAAAGGAATTCTGTTTTTTCTTAGTTTATTTCTGAGAAATAATTCCCTTTCCTTTCCCTGAACGTCCTGACTCCTCCCGTGTGGGGTCTAGAGGGTCAATACTTGGTATTGCGTCAAAACATGGCGACGAAGTGCGCCAGAGGCAAAGTTCCTCCAAAAACCGCCCAATTTTTTCACTCCTTGCCTCATGTAAACTTTAATTTTGAAAATATATCTTCCACTTTTGAGCCTACTGATACTGATTATCAACAGGTAAGTGAGAAACCGTAAGAATTATATAGAATAATCGAACACTTGTAGAACTGTGGTACTTCCCCACATTTAGAAATTATGAGGAATGTCGTCTTTAGATCCTTTCTGGAAAGATATATTTGTTACTGCTGTGTTCATTATTAATTCTAAGTAATAATTTAAATRCAAAGAGCTGTACATTTATAGCTAAGTACATATATAACTTTAGTCTTCAGTCGTAATTGCTTGAACTAAAAATGCTGAGCTACACATGTACAAATTGACCAAATAAAGATTTTTCTGTTAAGCTTCCGGAACGTTTATTTAAAGATCGATATTTCAGTTTTAATAGCTAGAGAAGCAATCCATTTATTGCAGGAAATTATTCATTATAAATTTTTCTTTATCCATTTGATCTTACCATCATCRAACATCAAAAATATTTTTAAAATGTAAAATTTCAATGTTGTCCGGAAATCAATCTTATAAATATGACARGCACTTTCAAAATATTTCCATGATATACCCCATGGTGTGTTATAGTTTTTAATCTCAATTCTATAATAATATCAGTGCTGCTTATTTTTTAATTTCAGAATTTTTGGCTTTACAGTGGGGTTCCAGTGTTATGTGGAGGGGTTTTATTTCTCATTGTTATTATCATTTTTCTCGCTTTCTGTTGTTGGTGGTGTCATAAGCTACGAAAGAAACAAATCAGTAAAAGAAAAACCAAGAATAAATGTGCGGCTTGTCTGGCTTTGTTGATATGGTYGTTTTCCTTTATTTGTTGGTAGGTATTCATTACARTGCAACTATTGTAACCRGGGGCCRCAATTAGACCAGTTAGACCAGAGAACCAATGAAAATGTAGAATGAAAACAATGCATTCCAACTTTGGGTAGTTGGACCAATGAGAAACCTGGACTGCACAAGAATGGTAATTTGACCCTGATGTTACATGTTAGCAACGAGATAGTTTTCATCATTTTCTCGTGGAAATAAAAAGATATTTTGAAAGACTATTGTTTTCAGCTGTTTTACTGATTGGCTCCACTACCCAAAGTTAGAATGTATTCACCATGTTTTTATGTTCATATTAATGCTAGTGTTATTCTACAGTGGRAGTATCATAGCAGGGTTTGTGTTCAATGACGACATTGAAAATGGAGTTAAGAAYGTTACCATGGCAATCAAGAATGTCAGTGACACTTTTGACAATATACAAAATGAGGTAAGCACAACAATAATRATATTGGTTAAGGATTTTTTTAGTGCTCTACTTTGAGGATAGTTGCATAGTAAGCCTAAAGCCTGATTTTCATTAGCGACAAAAGCATAACATGCAAGCGCAAGCATTAACACTCCATACAAACAGTTAGAAACACAAGCTCAAGCACAACAAAGAAAAGGCTTGTGCTTGCATTTCTCAGTGTTCGTATGGAGTCTTATGCTTGCGCTTGTGCTTGGGCCAAACAAAAAAATAAGTGTGTTTCCTGTTGCATGAGAAACGTAATTGGGGTTGGTAGGTCAGATTTTTTTATTATTTTTACCTGATCTGATACAACTGTGGAAATGAGCTTACTGGGACCTTGGGTGTATTTGGGAATGAAAAAAATATTAGGGCCTGCAAAAATCTGCAAGAAAATTAGCGTCGGTCACGCAACAGGAGACACACTTATTTTTTTGTTTGACCTTATGCTTATGAATGCGTGATCATGAAGAAATAATGCTTTATTATCAATATAAGGGTCCAAAAATGCCTTTTCAAGATTTTCATGCACTTAGTTAGCATGGCACTTAGATTGGCTGGAAAAAGCTTTGTGATGGAAAAAATGCCATGTGGGATCCCCCCAATGATGTAAAACGTGGGTGTGCTGGACTGATGTTAAAAGATGCTAGTATGTGAATCCCTGATATCTAAGTGCTTTTAAGGGTCTTAAACAAAAATTATCAAAGGAATTTTATTTTGCTTATACCCCAAAATGAATGAGTGAAGGAATGAGAAAATGAATGTGATTGAATTATTGAATGTCTGATAGATTGGTGATTTAAAGTAAATAAATAATTGTATAATTGTATATGTAAATACTTGTATATATTTATGTGTGTGTGTGAATCGATAAAATGTTCAAAATGTTCAATGAATAAATGAATAAGTGAATGAATGGATGATTGTGATGAAGGATTGATTGATTGACTGAGTGGGTGATTGATTGAATGAATGAATGAATGAATGAATGAATGAATGAATGAATGAATGAAATGGATGCACCAATTAATTGATGTATAAATAATAAATAAATGTTTAGAAGCTCTTTATATTCAATTAAGATAAATGAATGATTGATTGATTGATTGATTGATTTAATGAATGAATGATTMAATCTAATAGGTGTCAGGAGTTCAGAACAACTTGCTAGACATACGATCAAGCATAAGAAGGTTAATACTCGACTCACCAGATATTCCTGATGAGGTCAGAGAAATCCTTGATGAGATTCAGGAAACTGTGTTATCAATCATACAAGCATTAAGAGGTGTTAAAAAACAACAAGCACCAGATGTAGACACCTATATTAAGACTGGAGAGTRCTACAGGTTGGTTGATATTCATGATTATGTTTATAAATTCATTTGGATATTAAAGGATTATAAAAATATGCCAAATAATATTTGGTTCAAGGCAAAAAATAATAGCTGGTTCACTGACAATGCCTGTCTAAAATCATGATCACTGATCAAATTCGTTTTAAATAAACCTACCCCCTCCTCCCCCCCARTGCACCAATAAACTAATAAATGAAAGCCCCCAAGTACTGTTGACAAGTCACATTGWCTGGTCAAATATTGATCAGTCAGATGTGGCCATCACCAAGTCTGGTCACTCAGCAGCTATTATTCTTTTAGCCACTGCTGGTTTGTGGGCCGACAATGATATATTTGCTTTTACCCACTTTTAAGGTAAAAAAGATATAGGTAT
Source organism: Actinia tenebrosa (assembly GCF_009602425.1). The sequence goes on from NW_022261338.1 coordinate 319,117, forward strand.
TAGATTCTTTTCAGCTGATTTTTTCCCATTTCTGACCTCAGATCATTTCCTTATTTCTTTACTTATGAGTGGAATTACTTCCCTTATCTAAAATGTCTGTAAGCACCATGTTTAAAACTAAAGACAGGACTGTAGACCCATTCAGTTTGCTGGGTATAATTATACCCTCCATCCTTTTTWTATTTACCAGCTATGCTTGATTGAGAATACATGTTATTATTACTTGAAACTCAAACACAGTTCTAATCTGGTTCCTAAGGGTGATGATACATGAGGTGAACTAGGTAAATTAATTGATTCCCAAGCTACATGGGTCTGTATATATTTTTTTATGATTTAATTTATACAGATGGTGGGCTGCCTTTGGAATCCTTGGACTGGGAATCTTGACATGTTTGTTTGCTGGATATTCCACCATCAGACACAGCAGATGTGGTTTTGTCATGTGAGTATTCCATAGAAGAATACGTTTTACAAGTAGTCAACATTCATTTTTTAAGCCTTTAAAAGGGGATCAAGGGTGACAAAGCAGTAGTACACTCGCCTCTCATCTGGGGGGGGAGGGGGTCTCAGGTTCCATACTCATGGTTCTCAAGTTTCCTGCAAGACATGACATGCTGACTTTCAATTTGATCTGAGACTCAGTTAGCCATGTCCTGACTTTAATCAACTTAGATAGTTAACCATGTCCTAAATTAGATCAGCCCAGAGGTTGTTTCAGGGCTGGATCTGTGAGTTAGCCATTCCCTAAATTAGATCAGCCCAGAGGTCGTTTCAGGGTTGGATCTGTGAGTTAGCCATTCCCTAAATTAGATCAGCCCAGAGGTTGTTTCAGGGCTGGATCTGTGAGTTAGCCATTCCCTAAATTAGATCAGCCCRGAGGTTGTTTCAGGGTTGGATAAAACTTGAAGGTTTGCTCTACTTTTTCATTTTGGGAATTGCACCAGCTATATATATAGCTTTAAAGATGATCAATGGCACGCAAAAGAATTGCATTCCAATCAATGTTTTTTCTAATAATAAGCAGTARATGCATTACAGAGTGTGAACCACATTTCTCAAAAGTACTGACTAATGAGTACAAAATAGCACCAATGAAACTATTGAAAATTAAAGTAATATAATTATGTTTTTAGTGCCATTTAGTTTTTGAGCAGGTATAGGGTTTACATTCCACTATATTGAGTGACTGTTTTTGTTGATTTAGGGCCATTCTAATCGGCTGTGTAGCATTTCTTCTTGAATGGGTGTTACTTGGTTCACACCTAGGAGCCTCCATYGTAAGTCAACTATCATATCAGTTTTTCTTACAAAACATAGCAAACATGAATTATTTAGAAGATATAGAAATATAGATAAGTTATAGTGCTTAGGATTCCCAGCGAGGTCGGAAATTAATTTTTCTGAATTTAATTCCAAGGGCTTTCGCCCGGAATAACCTCGTTCCTAAGCACTATAACTTWTCTATATTTCTATATCTYCATGTATTTCATAAGTGCTATGCGGTCCACATATTATTTAGAGGGATTTTAATTTCTGCAAATCATTTACTAATAGTGCTCTAAGTATTTATATAATTATTATAGAGTAACATAAAATTTTTTCGGAAGGCATTTGAAATGATCAAACATTGTCATAGAGCTTGAAATTGTAATTTATTGCTCTCCAATGCAACTCAATTTGATACAAAACATCTTTAGAAAAGATAACTAGCTAAAAACTAGTGTGAGCTGCGTCAGTGTTTCTAATGAAACAGTAATGATAAAAAGGTAAAAATGAAARAACATACTGACATTTCCGACGCTAGCCCTTCGTCGGAGTAAAAGAGAAAGAGGTGGTASAAAGGATTGTATATATGATGAGAATAAGACAAAAGAAACCAATGAGAACAAGGTAGGCAAGGAAACGAAAGAAACAATCAAAGCATCTTTAGTTMGTAGATTTAATAGCTGCTGCCAGCTTGTACCATTTGAATTAAATTAACCATTTAATTGCATTCTTTCCAGGCCATGTCTGATTTGTGTATTAATCCAAGAAAAACTATAGACTTTTATACCAGGCAGTCGTCACTAGTAGTAAAAGGTACTGTTGGTTTTACCTTATTATACTCGCTCAATAATTCCTATAATCCTGTCATATATGACAACCTACTTAAATATTACTCTTTAATCTAACAATGATTCTTGTTTTTATAGGAATTGTTAATTATTATGTTGATTGCAAGCCGGACAGCGAGCATCCATATGAACAGGTAATAGAATGCACCACCCACCCACCCATTGTATTATAAACTATTCTCAGTGCCGGAAATAACAGTTTAAATTATTATAACAATATAATAGATATCCCACAATCCTATGCATCGTTATATAATCATAGCAAAGTCCAGGTCTTTGCACACATTTCTTCTAATGGCATCAAGATTGTGCGAAACCCACCCACCTAACCCTAGKCTGACGCCTGCAGTGCACATGAGTATACCTGTCGGCTGTCCACACTCGTGGAAAGCAGCCATTTTTTCGACTACTTCTACATCTCAAATAAATTCATGTGCATTGCAGGCACTGAGAATAAACTATCTTAGGTATATTGCATATATTATTTTATATATTACAGTATTCTATAGCTATTAACTTATTGAAAATATAAAGCTTTATTAAACTTAAAGACCCAAAATAGTTTTGCAATCAACTATTCACTATCTAAGGAATCAGTGCATGAAAATATTGTATAAAGGCTTTAATATAGGCACTTGAAATTCCATGTCTATTTTCTCTTCTTAGTATGTTAAGGAATCTCTGAGTTTTGCTCAAGATGGAGAAGTATTGTTTAAAGAACTTGAAAAGGTTTGTACGTAAAATATTTATAGAGCCCTGTCCAAAGTTTGACAGGTTGCATTCTGGTCTAGCTTGGGTATYCAAGCCATGATGACCAAAATATATTAAATCTTGTACCCAGAGTAGACCAGAATGCACCATGTTAACCTTCTCTGCAGAAAATTAAGGATAGATATTTGTGTATTCCAAGTATTTCTTTATGCTAGTTTGACGTTCCTTTTAGCTTGGGTACCAAAAAATGAGTAACAAAATATATTTTGTACCCAAGGTAGACCAGAATGCACCATATTAACCTGCTTGAAAAAGGTGTGGGTATTTCATGATGTTGCTTCTAGCTTAAGTCAAAATGTACTTTGTTCATCATTTTCTGGTAACCCATGGTAGCCCAGAATGCCCCATGCTGCTGGCTCATGCTATGTGCTGGTATGAGTCATTATATTAATATCTCTCCATTACTTTCTCTCCATCTAGAGGTGGCCAAGTAAACGGTCTGAAATACGAGAGGTTGTTAAAAATTTTAATCAATCGAAAACAGATTTAATGGGATTGCAGGACGAACTTAAGTGTACTGGATTCCAACAGGTACATAATATAGATGTGTCAGTGCAGGTCTGAGATATTTATTTCTGAGGTCTGAGTAATTTATTCAGTGAATACAGTCAACTCACCTTTTGGACAAATCAATGTCACTGACAACTCATATCAAACAAACTCAATTCAGATATGGCGATCGCAGGGATCAAACCAGCGACCCGACCYGTTGGACTCACAGCGGTGAAAGACGGCGCGTTAGCCGTGAGCACCACCCATGCTACCCACCCATGCTTGACTGTATAATTTGACAGTGTAAGGCAAAAATCCACTCTCAAATTCCAGTTTGATCTAACATCAATAGCTTTAATTATGAGCCTCTGGCTTGGGAGACTATTAGAAATCATTCCCTGCTTACAGAGTGTGCTTACAGTCAACATAAAAAAATTGCAATATAAAACACTTACATATTCCTCTATTTTTTATCTTTGTCATTCTAGCAATATAAAAAGGCTCAATGTGCAGTTTGTTTTCCAGTTGTGTAAGTTAACATAATTATTTTCTTCTATAAGTTTGAAAATTAAAAGTTATCTTAGATTTGACTCTCTCGTATGGATAAATGGGATTGGATTAGAAGGATAGATGGTTGCATTGGATGGGAATGGAAAGAGAAAAAAAAYGGGAATGGAAAAGGGATATAATAGGATGGGACTGCCAGCTGATATGAAATAGTGACGTCAAAATAATGTAACTGCAAAACTGAGGTGTCCTGAAGGCCTGCAATAATTGACCAGTGAAAAATAAGAACTGGTCAACCATTGCTATAAGAATATAARACTCATTAGGTATTATGTTATTGTTATCACCTCTCATTAGTAATATTTTCCCCACATTTGGTGGCCTGGAAATCCAAAATTTCAAGAGCAAGTAGTGACACCTCAGTTTTGCAAATTTTTATCGCTTTTAATTGCCTAACAGTTTTTCTCAGATCAGCTTGTGCAGATGTAATATGTATTAGCTTCAGTAATACTGACTCCTATTGAGAAAAGTTTCTTCTTTTTGGTTTGTTTAACAGGGAAGGCCTCAGTAAGCTGTTACTTATTTCTATCATTCTTGTTGTATTCTTGGCTCTGATACTACTCTTTATCATACCCATATGTAAAAGGTTGGTAAAGCTTGATTAATGCCCGAAGACTCACTARACACATAATATCTACATATCTTTTTGATTGGATGACTAAATCAATATGCTGGAAGTAGTCTTCACCAGACTTACAGTATTTTGGTGAATGGGTTACCTGTTGTCAGTTGTTCCTCCAAGCCTCTTCTCTTCTCCTCTTGAGCCTCTTCTCAAAAGGACTGTGAAGTGAGCAATGCATGCATAATACTGTGTCCTCAACATTGCCACTGGAAAAATTCCCATCTAACAAGCATTTTGGGCAAGGTTTTTAGGGAAAAGCATTTTAGTACAAGCATTAGAAAAGTTCTACATAATATGATGAAAACAAACACAAGAAATAGCCTATACGTCTGTACTTTTGTAGCAGATTTTTTCAAAATCATAGCTGGCATTATTYATATCAAGCAGGTGAGCCTGTGTTTTTACCCACAACTGCTGACCCTTTTTTCAGCTTTGTTTATAAACCCGCTAATAATGCTAATATCCTAGCCCTTGGTTATATGCCAAACCACAGGTAACCCTATCACCAAAATAGCCCCATTTCCTAGGACAACATACTTAATTGAGGCTACTAAAGGTAAAGTTACTTTATACATTATTCTGATGCATTTGCATTCTGCCTATTCATAGAATTCATCGTCAAAAGAGGACAGGAAATGCTGTAGGTTCTATGTTAAGTACTGGGTAAGTTTATTCTAACTTTATACATAATATTTATTAACAACAAGTAAAAGCGCAGTGTAAAAGCAAGTGATAATCTGTGACATCATCAATTTTCCATAAGGAGTTAACTAACAACCAACCAATAACAAGCTAGAGGAAGATTAGTATTAGTCAAAAACCTTAGTTTTTCCATGAATTGGAAACAAGAAGACAACAAAACATTGTTGCAGCTTAGCATGTGTGCTTGGATTGGCTTGTCCAGATTGTAATCACAATCAAAATCATCCATAAGAAATGCTATTGAGGTCTTATTTCTCATAGTACATTCCTAGTTTGGAAACTTAGGTTGTGAGAGTCAATGGAGATAGACAATAGGCGATATGTCATTCAAAGAGGGAAGGAATTAAGGCCACATATCTAGACACTTATAATCAAGGTGTTTTAAATAGTTTTATTGACTATGAATTAAACTTAAATCTCTTGATAAGGGATGGACCATTAGATAGTTKATGGGGGGTTGCAGGAATTTTGGTTGCATTATATTTATTTTTTTGGCCCAACCCTTGCATGTTATTTTTTTGYGTACAGTTAGATATTTTTCTTCTAGCAAAAGAGGTTGCACGATATTTTTTTTGAGGTTTAAGTGCTTGCTCGATATTTTTTTTTGGATTTACGAAACCCCCCTATCAACTATCTAATCGTCTGTATATCCAGGTCTCTTATTATAATGTTCACCACTCATTCATGACCCCTTAGTTTAATAAGTCTCCGTATTTTACTAGTTGAAATATTCTTATCTAGAATTTTCCAAGAGAGTGCTGATATAAATGAGATTTATTTTCAAGCTTACTTTTGTTACTCTCTTTTCATGCAATAGGGATCAATCACTGGAAACAGAATATCACTCTGTTACCTCTGATGATGAAAGCCTGCCGTTAATACCCAGTACTCCACCCCCTCCTGTAAGTCCATATAACATAACTTACCCCATACACTTGCTGATCTAGAAGGGAGGATGGGGGGTGGGAAGATGGAGGATTGGGGATCATGAGAAGATGGGATCATGAGACATTAYGAGCCGGAGACCTACTTTTTTCGTACGAGATTCCCGCTGGGTCAAACAAAAGGCTGTGGTTTTCAGTGGACAGTCGATGAGACTCGTACGTAAGCAGCTACCTTGTCATAACCAGCRTCAAATAACTTTATCTTCAATATTTTGGCAGCAGTTTCGCACGAATTGGTCGATCAACTTTGTTTATGCTACATTAGTAGTGAATTTTAGAGATGTGGACGTATAGTTTCGGCTAGTTTGAATC
>NW_022261338.1:344299-417236 GCF_009602425.1 Actinia tenebrosa
TGGCACCAGTTCGGCAATAGAGGCTTTACACCATCATGTGATGGTTTTCCATTTCTAACTGTGACACCAGTTCGGCAATAGAGGCTTTGCACCATCATGTGATGGCAGCCATGACAGGAGCCGGGAACAATACTGAGTATTTTCTTCTGGGAAACTGAATTCTTTCTCAGATTCAATTGTTCCTGTCGTGGCAGTCATCACAAGGAGCAAAGCCTCTATATACATCTTTGTGTGGGCCACATCAATATCATTATAAAGTCTCAAGCGTTCCAGAAAATAATAATATTAAGGGGAATGACTTGTGGTTGTTCAAGCTGAAGACTCGGTTTTCCATGTTGAATTTGTTTATTTGTTGTAACATTTGCAATCGTATTTATTTTTACAGGTTTTTGGAAGAGTACATCCAATGTGGAGGGTTTTCCAACCTAGATTTGATTGACAACTTGGGATCAGCCATGCTTCTCAGCGACCGACTGACCTTTCTCGGTATGTCCCCTTATAGCTTTACATCTWTATTCCACACCATTGATAAAAACAGCCAATACATATGCAGGAAAAGGGTTGTGAACAGGTCACTTGCATTATTGTCAGTCATTTACTACCACAACCAGACTGCCTTGMACACTTTCTTTTGTTCAGTTACAGTGCGAATCGAAAAACCGTGGGCACCTAGAAATATTTCAAGAATGTTCAATAGCCAATCATAAGCGTTATTGTTATCTTTCCGTTATCTTGTGATTAGAAAGTCAATTCTAATTGGCAAAGAAGATAGAACATTCCTGGAATATTTCTAAGTGCCCACGGTTTTTCGATTCGCACTGTAATTAGCATCGTCGTACTATTCTCACGAGGAAATTTGAATTCGCGAAGCCATTTGGTAGTGGTAGTAAGATGACGCCATCATGCAAACAGCCTATAGAGATGTTAAGTGTGACGTAATTCGAACGAAAAACTACTTCCGGGTACAAATTAATAATTACTTCTACAGACATTTTTCTGTGTGTGTTTTTTTTCCTTTTCTTCATAGTTTTCTTCATAAATTTCATAGCAGGATTTTCTGTTCATATATCTAAATGTTGAAGGTAGAAAATAAATCCCGGGAATAAGCTGCTTCTTCCCATCAGGCATTGTGGTGTTTTAAATTTCTAGAGTAAATGCGTAACATCTCCATCGGGTGGGATAATACACGTCATGCCCAAAGGCTCGAGTATACACCGAAAATACAAGTGACTCATGGGATATTCCATGGTATACCACTCGAAACCACTGTATAACCAGTATATATGTACATGACAAGAGTCGTAGTTCACCCATGCATGTTGTATCACCAGGTAAATATCGTGAATTCCACAAGACGTACGAAGAATGTCGCTTTGAAGACGCAGCCGCTTTACTTATCTCTCTCCTGACATCCAAGCTGGCGCCTAAAAGGTAACTTACATTATTATTATGTAGATCACATAGGCTGTGTAGAATCCAAGTCAGTTGCGTGGTAAGAGTTCCAGAGCTGGAGGGTGGGGGGGGGGGGGGAGCGTTTAAGCTCCCTCGGAACTCTGTAGATTTATCATACGCCTTCGAGAGAACCATTTATTGCCAAAGGTTTTTCTGTTAAATATAGTTTATTTATGTTATCACATTTTTTTAGTTTATGGCTGACACTCCTGACTGATGCCCTGCCTCTACTGGAGCACGAGAAGGTTCGTATCCATAACATTGTTTAAGCTATTCTCTCAATACATAGAAGAGATCTTCAATTTTTTTCGATACCCTGGAACAACCTCGGGCCTTATCAAAGTCAGGGCACTGACGACTAACTCACAGATTAAATTAGAATTGAACGAGTTAGATTTTGCAAARAGATTAAAACTAGAGAATTTGGAGAAAACCCTCGAATCAAGGATGATGCTGAGCCGTCCAGGTATCGAAGCTGAGACCCCAGAGATGAGAGGCGAGTGAACTACCACTACGACACTGACTCTCGAATCATTAAACTAAAGAAAAAAATTGTTTCCAAATTCGAGTAAGACAAGAAGTTTTCAAGAAAAGGTTTGATAAAAACGGAGCTTGTCTTTTATCTATCGGTTCTACCAGCATTTGCAGTGACCTTGAATGCACTTGTATCGTGTTCGCGTGTCTTCGGCTTATTGTCGTATATGTTCAGTAATTGACTGATTTTGGAAAAGTGCCCGCCTGGGTCATGTTGCCGCCTTTTCCCATCACCACCCATACGTTTAACCTATAACGTGACGCGCGCGGCATTTTCCCGCCAATTGTTTCCTGAAAATTCGTTATTGTCTACAGGTGATCTTCAGTAGTAATCAAACCTATGAGTTGATGCACTGTTTGGAAGAGATTCGCTTGTCTTTTCGGTCCTCTGAATACATGGAYCTATCAGAAGACCAGGGAGGGATGCGTAAGCAGGGAAGCAAGACAGGAAAGAAAGGGAAAACTAACAAAGCAACAAAGGTAAGCGCGTCATATATAAATGATACTGTCTGTCTCTAATRAGWTAAAGAAATATAGTAGTTGGGTCGGGTGATAATGTGATTGCTGTCCTTACTAGATGGTCTGCGKTTGATAGGAGATGCTTCAAAAGTTATCAAAAATATCGATAGATTCTCTMTTTTGARTAGGACTATTATTYTTACTCACATATGAACTAKTGCGCACACTGGATGGTCTGTCGTGTGATAGGAGATCCTGTTGAATGTCGAAGYATGAACATGACGTTACTGATTCTACTCACATATRAAGTAGTGCGCACACTGGATGGTCTGTCGTGTGATAGCAGATCCTGTTCAATGTCGAAGTATAAACATGACGTTACTGATTCTACTCACATATGAACTAGTGCGCACACTGGATGGTCTGTCGTGTGATARGAGATCCTGTTCAATGTCGTAGTATGAACATGACGTTAATCTTACTCACATATGAACTAGTGCGCACACTAGATGGTCTGTCGTGTGATAGATCCTCTTGAATGTCTTAGTATGAACATGACTTCATTTTCCACACATATGAATTAGTGCGCACACTAGATGGTCTGTCGTGTGATAGATCCTCTTGAATGTCCATTCCAATTTTACTAGGATTGAATCTGCTATTTTCTTGGTGTTAATAATAACTTCTGCTCTTGTATATCTTGTAAAAGACTATTGAACCATGAGTACAAACCCTCTGGGGGGRAAAATGCTTGTTCYCAACTAGGCTAATTAAAGCTAYCATGAATYCTGGCTGCAACTTTCACATTCCCAACCAAAGTTACGATGATGTTTGGTATAAGGCTTCAAACATTTTAAAAAAATCATTAGAATTTTACTGCAGAATTGTTCTTTTCTTATTCCTAAATCGTTTTACCAATTCTTAAATTTCTCTCAATCACTAATAAAACTATAATTAGCTAGAAAGATCTTTTTCATTATCTTCTGCGTCGAAAAAAAATAATCAACTTTTCTTTCATAACTTTCCTTTCAATAAACAAGAAATAGTGAAAAAGAACTCTTCAAGAGGTTTCACTCTGAACAATGGGGTTCTCTTGATCAACGATACATATTTCTTTTTTACAGAATTTATAGAAAATTTAACACTACTATAAAGGTCATATTTATTTCATTTTCATTTCAATCTTCAATTTTCAAGGATCTAAGTTTCCTACACATTCTACAACTAAAACATTCTACAACTTGAGCTTTTCATTGATAATTCAGTAGTTTACGACCTAAATCCCTAAAAGAAAACTTTTCTGGTTAACACTAAACATTTCCAGCGAAGTGTRAAAAAAGTATAATACTTTTAGACCCTAGTATTAATCCCGATTCAATTTTTTCGTTTTTGTTTTTGTTTCATATCGTACAGTTAAAGTTTAGCTTAATAAGTTTATTTTTTCCTTTTCATAACGCAAAATAAAAGTTGAAATCTAAAATAAGACTTTGCAATAATATATGCGATTCATTTAAAGTTGGTATTGGTAATATCTGTAGGAGAAAACAATGGAGGCTTGTAGGCTTACAGCCCGACGGGGTTGCCATTATTCCAGGACCAACGCGCGGTGTCCTTTGATCTGGCAATGGGCAACCTGTTTCATGATCGTTAAAAGAGAGTATCGTGCTTAGAATATAAATGAGCTGAGCGCTTAAACGGAAAATTTTGAGCGGGTTTCGATTCATCTTTGAGAATGATGATATTGTGGGTGTCGTCGTTGGTACGAATTCTTTTTTCAGAACGTCTGGGATACCCTTAATCCAAGGAATTCAAAGCTTAAAATATGGTAGATTCTACCCTTCAGGCGGAACAAGCGATGCTCTTAATGTATATATTTCAAAAGGGGTTTCATTTCAGGATCATATAAACTTTCATTATTTTGCATCTTTATGATACACAATAGTTTCCGTTAAGATCCTATTAACATATCCTTCATTTGTCTTTTGAAAATAATCTGTTATATACAAATTATTAATTAAAATGTTTTCGAATGCTAGACGTTTCTTGAGAGAGCGGAATTCAGTCACGTTTCTGGTATTTTCCTCGTCGTAACTAKTTTTCCTTTAAAGAAAGATTAAAAAGATTATGCATATTGTTGTTTCTTTCCACACACGTTTTCATCGTTTTCCTGTCTTTCACTTTTTGCRAACCTTCCAACGAAAGAGAAATATTATATCATTTATCTACCACATACAGAGTTTTCAATTCTTTTTCTCATTACTTGTGAAGGATTTCTCACTTGTCATACTGACGTTTCACTTTTAAACGAAATGCTTTTTGTGCGAAACGCGAACAAAATAATAAAATAACTAGCGATAGCCTTCATTCTGATGAAGGTTATCACTATTTATAGCTGAAACGCCATGTTTTTTTAAATATTCTACGTGTTTTATCGCGAAAGCTTCAAAGATACTGAAAGAATAAAAAAGTTTCGTTTTCTGCTCGTTTTTATTCTCGCCAAAATAAACATCTAAACTGTTAGTCATTTCCTGGAATTCATATTTTACTGTTTCTTATTGTTTCTCTTACTAAATCCACTCAACTTTATTTATGCTAAAATCATAGTCAAATCATAGCTAGTTTTATTCTTTTTTCTTTTTATTCCCCCGCAAAAAGAAAAAAAAAACCTAATAGTGTCTGCATTTGGAAAGCCATACTGTGTACAACCAAAAAAATCTGTAACTTAACTTACTATCCTATGGTATAATCAGTTGATATTATTGTCTTAGTAGTGACAAAAGCAGGACTCATTTCTCTAAAATCTTTTAAAAATAAAAACTCAAGTAGATTTACTATGGTTCCTATGAATACCACATGTGAATAAAGTCTGTTTAACGTTCTCTTTCTTGCCACGAGGGTTTTTCTCCAGATTGTCCGGTTTTCCTTCATTCATAAAAATTCACAAGTTAATAGAATTTAGAGTTTGATGTGTTGTTCTCTCTCTTGTCACGAGGGTTTTTCTTCGGCTTTCCTTCTTCCATAAAAATCATGTGATTTGAGGGTCTTACAGATAGAATATCGAATGTAGAATGGTAATAAGTGTTAGTGAAAGTGCGCCAAACTATAACCAGAATTCATAATATTTTTTCATTCACTATAAATGATTATATATTTTATTTACAACAAAGAAGTGCGCATACAACAGTTTAACAAATAACAGAATCAAAAATCTGTAAATAAAACTGGTGAACGCAGGCTAGCTATAACAAGCTGGTCAAGCAAGTCTATTAGCTTCTTGTTCGTGCCGAACAGCGGCTCTTTTCTTCACACCTTGATGTCTATTGTCAGTCAAAAACAAACTAAAATTAAGACCCAATTTGAATATCTTTATTTCACTTCCTAAATGAAACTTTCGTCTCCCCATCCTCTGTTTTTCGTATTCAGGTAATATCTTAAGATATATTTATTGGATTTCCAGTACACCATCACTGAAGTCGTACCAAAACAAAAAACGCTTAGCGAAACACACGAAAAACTCGAATGCAATATTTTTATTCGCACTTCACTTTTCTTATATTTTATCTCTTTACTTGGCTCTCTTCCCTCTTTTTTCCGAGTCTGAAAAATTCCAATTACAAGATGGTCAGTACTGATATTGAAACGCGGCCGAACAAAAAGAAAATCTTCAAACTTTAACTTTGTTAACCTGTCAACTTTTTAAGATGGCACTAGGAGACGAAAAGTCGCAAGAAAAAGCCTATTAGAAGGTCTTTGTTAAGTTTTCCTTAATTAGACGGGTTTTCTTTTCTTTTTTTTTTTTTTTTGGATTCCCCCCTTCGCAAAACTTTGGTCACTAAATATCAATTTAATCCTATTTAGACCTTTTCCCTTGTTTGGCAAGTTTTCAACGACACACAGTTTTTCCTGCTCAAAATCAACAGCTGAGCACCAGAGACGAAACCACTTCTATAGCTGATTATTGGTGGGCAAACTTGCCTCTCATCTTTTACTTGAAATTTTCTATACCGGCCCGCCATAGTGTCGGCTACAGTAACATTAAACCCAAGTTATCTTAGCCTTTTTTCCAGTTTATTCCTGTTTTTATTTCTGACTGTTTTCAAACCCATTTTCTCTTTCGTTTCTCAGGTTACCGTTAAAATACATCGTAATCAGAGTCTACGGTTTTATTTGCTTTAACGAAAGTACTTTACCTCTCTCAAAACCATCGTTACAAACATTAGTAAAAAAAMCGCTTTGTTTGAAAGTAGTAATTGTATTTTTTCATATGAGGGACCCGAAGAGGTCAAAAAGTGCGATTTTAATATTTTCTCCTGGGAAAATGGGGCTTCGGTTATTGGGAAAGGGAAATAGGGAAATACATCGTAATCAGAGTCTACGGTTTTATTTGCTTTAACGAAAGTACTTTACCTCTCTCAAAATCATCGTTACAAACATTAGTAGCATCTTAGCCTTTTTTCAGTTTATTCCTGTTTTTATTTCTGACTGTTTTCAAACCCATTTTCTCTTTCGTTTCTCAGGTTACCGTTAAAATACATCGTAATCAAAGTCTACGGTTTCATTTGCTTTTACGAAAATACTTTACCTCTCTAAAAACCATCGTTACAAACATTAGTAAAAAAACCGCTTTGTTTGAAAGTAGTAATTGTATTTTTTCATATSAGGGACCCGAAGAGGTCAAAAAGTTCGATTTTAGTATTTTCTCCCGGGAAAATGGGGCTTCGGTTACTGGGAAAGGGAAAAACAACAAAATGGAAATAGGAAAATATTTTTTAAAGAAAAAAAACGCGATTCGGAAAAACAAATTGGTTGAAAAATGGAGTTTGGCACTGCTCTCCCTTCACGACTCTTTTGTATGTAAACCCTGTACCAATTCGATTCAGCCGAGCACTCCAATTTTAATATATCTACGCTGAGCCAAGGACTTAGCTAGGTCTCGGACCGTGGGGCTAATGAACCATTTTTCCTACCAATAAACGCGCGTACGCGTTTCATCTTTAGAGTTTTCCCGCCATATCCACAGGCTCAGTAAAACTGCACGCCTCTACAAACGCAACTGCACTGATAGCCATCTGTAGTACTTATAGGCGTATTTCGAGTGTTCCTGCAATTAGGATAAGATTAATTCGGTCCCTTCTATTTGTTTCTTTAATATAACAAGGTTTTGTTTGAAGATTTCAAGTAGTTTGTAGTTCTAGTAATCATTGTAAACTTGACCTGCTAAGTTCATCTACGAAACCGACGTTCTTGCTTGAGTTGTGGTTCCCTGCTATCTATATAACATTAGAAGAGTCTTCCGTAGCGACAAAATAGGGAGACTTTTCTAGCAAGGTAGAGCTGTGATGAGTTTTCCAGCTGTTGAAGTAGAATTCAGAGCCCTTTCAWTTAACTTGCTTGATTTTCTACCTGTTTATTTTTGTTCCGAACTTGCTGTCGTATACGAATAGAGTTAGTTTTTCTCCTGTACTTTAAGGATTTCTCCGGTCTTCCACCTTCCGTACAAATCAACTCCTAAATTCATGAAAAGCCAGTATGTGGGAATGCCACTGTTACATGTAAATCCCACTTGAAATGTTCGAATAGATATAGCATCTTGACTGCTCTCCAATCCCAAAGAGAGTGTAAAGGAAGCTCTGTGCACTACCAGCAGCATAGATGTCGAAGGACTTTCAAAGACAGGGTAACTATTTTAGTCAAAATAAACTCTATAACAGTCGAGGCGAACTTCTTGATCGTATCAGCAATTTTAAATACTTTTTAATCACTAGTTGAGAAGTAGATCCGGCTACAACATCATTTATTCGGGGTTTTTTTCATTTTTGTTTTATTCGTATTTCTCTCATTCCGTTCTGTGACTAGTTAGTTTTCAATGTAAGAATATTGCTTCGTAAGGACAGTACTTGATGGAATTAGATTTTTGGGTCTAGAAGTGTAGAATTTAAGACGGAATTTAGGGAGAAGAATTTCCCTAATCCCCACCCTCCACCCCCACTTTTATCATTGGTGGCCGATCTCTGATGTTCTCCGGCTCATCGAATCATATTTATACTGTCCTACTCCCCACAATTTAATCCCTTCTATTAAACCCTGCTCGCATTATATACTCTCTAATGTCGGTCCCTCTTATTAATTTAAAATTCTAAATTTTACAGGTTAACCAATTCTGACATTTCCATCCCTTTCTGGAATGACTATCATGCAATAAATTGGTGAGCGATTTTTCCTCAACCAAACTCCCCTACTCACGTAAATAAAAATACTTGTGACTAGCTGCAAACTGACCAGATTTACCCCTCCCCACCCCTCACAGTCGTAGCGAGGTTTTAATGATTTTATTGCATAAGTGTTATTTTCTGAAAATCTCACCTTTAGACGAGTAATACTAATACCTGGTTTTTGGTCTCGCAGCCTACAGCTAGGTATCTTTAGAAATTCGTGAACAAATTTAATTAAATGAGTTTTGTTATCATAATAGTCTATCAAAATAAAGATGGATGAAGTCATGCAATAAGAGAATGAAATAAAAATTTATTGGAAAAGATTTTTAAAAAAAGTATCAAGGTAATGACTTTTTCCTAATCATATATTTAAACGTTATATTTTCTTGTTCGAAATCCTAGAAATAGAAAATGTGAAAAATCTTTGTCATTTGGTGTTTTTGTGTTTTAACATTCTATGGTACGTGATAGTAGTGTTTATGACTTTATCAGGTTTGTACTCGTCAATACGTGAAAACGTTTTGTCCTTTTCCCCCACTAATCTTAGCAAAAAACACTCTAAACTGAACAATGGCTGGAGTTTACCATGTCCATAAAAATACCATTTCAATACTCTTTACGACAGTAGTTTCGCCGCTTTCAATGAACGAGGCGACGGTATGTCCTTTGATCAATAATTGACGTCCTCAACAAACCTGTTGCCATTAATGGTCGCTGTAGTCGGTGACTTCAAAAGATACGCAAATACACTAAAAGAAAGATACGAAAAGACGCCGAGTTGATCGTTAACTTGATAGCTTTTCGAGTACCTCAAAACAGATCCAAAACACTAGGTCCTCCTGCTATCAAAATAGAAGCAAGTTGTTATTACAGATAAGGGCTATCATATTTTTCTTTTTTTACCTCTTCTTTTTCGTCCCTCTCTCGGGTTATAGTTGACTTATCTACCTTTTTCTTAGCTTTTCTACTTTCTATCGAGCTATTAAAACACAAAACCTCTTCGACCTAAAAGCTTTTAGCTTTAGTTCCGCATAGACGTCTTAAGATATCTATAGCCAGTTATAAAAGCAAAATGAGTTGTTTGACATTGAAAAACGGCTTATTTGAGTTCTTAGTCTTATTTAAAATTCAAGTTTATTGTTAACAAACTCTTTCTATTCCTGGTCTAGTTCAAGTGCCATTGTTCAGTATACCTTAAAAACTTGCCGTGTCGCCGGCTAAAGTTACTTGTATCTCTGCTGCTCTCATTCATAGCCTTTATATTCAAAACAACTCAAGGCCGTTAAAACTTCTCTCAAACTACTATCTTTTTTAATTTACTTCATTCTTTTAATGAATTTATGTTATTCAGTATTAAAGTATTAGAATTGAACTTCAACAGTGAAAATAACATATTTTTGGGGGATCCGTAAATTTTTATTTATTTATTTTTTAAATCTTGAACAGAAGTTAGCTTGATCAGTAATTTTCTCCTCGTTTTGATAAGTAAATATGAATGATAAAGTGTTTTCTGATAATTTTTATTGTGGGTTATTGTTTATCATATTTTCATTCAAACGCATTAAAAACGGAAAGATCTTTCTCATAGTGATTAATACTTCGGTGTTATTGGAGCAAATATCTTAGAGCAAAACTAATAAAAAAAGTTTTTTTTTTAAACGCAGAGTGATCTTCACAGCATGTTTCTCGATGTCGCACTACCTAACTTTGAGGCCATGATCAAATCTCACGCAGAAGAGAGATTTTTGTGAAGAAGAGTGATCTTTATATCATGTTTCCTGATGTCGAGAAGTGCTTCGCACTACCTAGCTTGAGATTATGATCAAATCTCACGCAGAAGCGAGATATTTTTCTTGTTTTAGATATAAACGTTAAAACTTTTGTCCATTGTTGTCTCACGTAGTTTAATAATGGTAAAAGTGCTAGAAAGACATCGTAGTTTCACACCTGTTTTTCTGCTCATTTATTGGCTCTTAAACATTACCGCCATTTTTAACAATTTAACCATATATGGTTTAATGACTGTAATAAAGATTTCAATTTTCGCGCCATTTCATCACCAGATTATTCTAATCTACTTCCGTCCTACTTCTAACGAGACTAACGTACCATTAATGTAAAATTCTAAGTTTTTATTGGTTAAATATTCATTACGGTCCCGTATATGATAGTTCTTTATTACCTAAATTAACACAATGCTTTGTGCTTTGTTCAAAATTATAACTAGTTTCGATGCATCCACGTAACGTAAAAGACCGATGAATGGACGGACAGACAGACAGATTAATAATACAGCAATCTTGCTAGATACAAAATAGCGCATCGATAAATACCTTTATTATTGATATAAGTCCAGGGTTTTGTACTAAGCAGTTTTTATTAGCCAGAAACAAGGCGGTAAATCGGAAAGAAAGTTTTTRAAATAGCGTTCTTATGATGAAACTTTGCGAATTGCTATTTTTTCCTAGTATCGCCAGAGTAATGTTTTATGTCAATATACGGCTGCAGCACAAAAGAACCGCTTTACCCTTATGGTTTCTTTGAAGTTTTCAGTGTCGAGCCAGGGCTTGTTCGATTCTTTCCCTGATGATGATTTGCCGAATGATAAGTACAGGAAGTTTACCAATGGCGATCTTTGAGGGTCGTATCCCCGGGGGGTACTCTTGCCCGTTTAGGGTAGGGATGTGCCGCTGAGCCCTCTGAACCCAGACCCTGTTCCAGATTAAAAATCGCTGAATTTCATTCCCTGTTCCAGAGCAAAATCGCTGAAAACCCTGTGACCCAGAGAGGAAAGAGCGTGATTTCATACGCCCTGTTCCAGAGCGAGTGTGATTTTATATACCCTGTTCCAGAGTAGAATCGCTGAAAACCATACCCTGTTTGGCGGCACATACCCGTATAGCGAATATAGGGGAATACACCCCCCCCCCCCTCCCGGGGTCGTATCTCGAGCAGTAGCAATATCCTACTTGCTTCTGTTTATTTGAATTCCGTCTGAGTGGAAGGTTTTGATCATTAAACCATCTATTGTATGTAGTTTATCTATATTGTTTGCTATTCCGTCTCTTGCTCATCTTCTTTAAAAGGCTATGCACAAGTCAGTTTAGTACTGCTAACAATCCCATCACATTTATATTTTAGCTGCCCTTTTTAAGCTCCGTAGAAATTTTCACAATTCTTTTTTTTCATTTATTCATTTATTTTTAGTTTTTATCTTCTACGATAGATTATATTATATCTTTACATATTAAAGGTTGCTTTTTAATTTGAAAGATTACTATCTATTTACCAGTATCTGGTAGCTAGTTATTTGATCGTGAAGCCATAAGCATGGCCGAGCTTGTTTTTTCTCAAGTGTCTGCATGTTGTTCAAATGCTAATAACAAGATTACCAGACCAATAAGAAGTGGGTGCTCAAGAGATTTCATTATAAAATTCAGTGATAAGGGTATAGTTTACGCAAACTATTGAATGTTTTTTTCCTATAAGTTCCTTATCCTATGTGATCTTTCTAGAATTAATGAGAAGCTTAACAAAGCCGATGTTTGAATTCTTTGTATAATAAGCGATTCGCTAGGACTTGCGTAAAGTTCTTATTTAAGTTAAATTTCAGTAGCAAATAATAGGACAGAAAATTTACTAAAGTCGGTTAAGAATTGTAAGAAAATCATTTAGGCATTTTTAAGACAAGCTGGTACCTGAAAGAGATACACATACAGAATTAATAGAAAGGTTGGGAAAAGACAGAAAGAAAGTGGGGGGAAAATAAAGGGAGTTAAAATAAACGCAAGGGAAAGTAGACCAAAAAATGAACAAAAATAGAATAACAAAAAAACGTTAGAGAAACAACAATTACCTAATTCCTATTTTCCTATCTCGAAACACAATCCGGTGTAATTAGCGTTTGGAATTTGCTTTAAAAAACGTTTCTCGGCTAAAACGGTTTGATAATTACTACTACCGCTTCGAACCGTCAGTGCTGTATCAATAATTTTAACACAAATTGCCGCAAAAAATGATTAAGATCTTCTAGAAACACATCCAAATCCCATCGTCAAGTTAGCGTGGATCGGACGATAAGTGCCGACTCAGATTATCGATGCCCTTTGGCGCTAACAACGTCACGTACCACTGGATGCATTGACTAATTCACCTCTTCACAGATACACCTACTTGATAGAAAGAACGTTGTCATACGATATTAGAACATTAGTAATTTAGTGAGAAAGGAATTCATTAAAAGACAAAAGAAAAAGTTCAGCTTCAGTGATCTTCTTTTGCTTTTAATATGATTCCTATCCCACTAAATGACTAATGTTCTATTTTCGTATGACAACGTTCTTGCAAGTACAAGTGAAAAATTTTTTGAAAAGCCATTACATTGGTGACCGTAACACAATCCAACACCATTTATACCACGTGATGGTTTGCGTCAAAAGGTGAATTACATCCCACTTTCTCCTGAATTCTGGATATCTTAGTACCGTTTAGCTTTTTCTCTTAAATATGCTCTGTTGACTTGAACGTGCTCTTTACCATGAGCACGCTCGAAAATTTGACCACCGAGCGGGATCTGGGTTCGAATCAAATCGTGCATTAATCTCTTATTCAACCATCACCTAATCCATTGTCCCACCATATGTTTCCGACCGTAGGCGACTTTGTTTCAGCGACTGAAAAGCTAAGCTGAGAGGAACTGTGAAAGAGAATTTCTGGTCGCGCTTCGTATGATTGAAAATGGCGTCTGATCACATTTGGATCATAAAGTGATTGGTCTTTGTTGATACTGATCGTCGTATAATTTCTTGTTTGGACCACCTAAGAAACCTCGTGAATGTTACAAAACTGGCTCAAAATTGGCTTTCTTGAATTGAACCTGCTTTAATAAATAGAAAATAACCGTTTTTTTCGTGCCCAGAGCCCGCGATCTTTTTGGTCTCCGATTTCAAACGAACGGCGAAGTGCGAATTTAAGAGTGGGATTCAACTTTTTTTGATTGGCTTAAAATATTGTGGCAGTTTTTCATTGTCATATTAGCCAATCAGAAAATGGTGGCGGATGAAATCCTGGACTGCCTTTCGTTTCCTGGCGGAGACCCAAATGAACGTGGGCTCAGAAGACGCAGATGAATCAAAGATATCTCATCTAAATATCGATTAGTAATCATCGACTTCCTCAGGTGATTGATACAGTCTGGAATGATCAACTCTCTCAAACGTTAAAAGCCTTTAAGAAGCTAATAATGAGTTCATGTATTGATACAAGAGATATCTCTAGACTTTATCAAGTTGTTAATCGTTCTCCGTGGGGGATAAGACTTTGCAGCTTCCTCTCAAATAGCCATTGAACTTTGCATTGGATTTCGTTTTCCTCGGCTCCAACAAAATCATGCCTTATGGCTTAGAAATATATAGGGGTACCTAAATGAGATTATTAAATGAAAAATCTTGGAAATAGGAATTGAAAAGAGCTTGTAGCCTTTAATGGGTTGAAATGAATTGTTCTTAACTAAGTTAAGAAATTCATTCCAGTAATCACTCGTTTTCTCGTCTAAGATAAATATCAAGATCATGCTCTGAATTACTATCGGAGTCATTCTAGCCTCGATTACTGGACTTTCACGAGACGTATTGTTAGAATTGTTTTGGTTTCATTGACCAAGATTTCCTGATAAGCGCCATTATGTACCTTGGCGTTTGCGGCCTTTCCAAGTTTATGTTTTGATCGTTTGATTTTTGGTATTTTGAGTGTATTTGTTTTTCCTTTTGNAAAAAAAAAAAAAAAAAAAAAAAAAAAAAAAGGGACCCCAAGATAAAGATTGGAAAGCGGACGGAGAAGGATGTTTTATGTCATCATACCCTTGCTGCTCCGACTCTTGCTCCTCCTTTGCTGCTGAACAAGTCAGTCTCAACCAGCTTCATGGCATCATCCATCCTTCTCTCCTTTCCAGTTTGACGAGGTGTTCTTTGAATCCTCTGTGTGACACTGTTTTTATTCGGGTTTATTGCTTTGAAGTTGAAATGGACGGCGGGTTTTGCTGCATAGCTAACAACGCCGAAACGTGTGCCATCAAGCCTTGGAGAGACATTCGGGAAACGATTGACGAAGTTGGTCACAAATGTCACCATTTGATTCCAGTTTTCCGGAGTAATGTCTTCGGCTGAATCGATAGCAATTGCCACGTCCAGTGCTCCTGGGGCTACAATTATCAGACATTATCATTAATGTATGTATTCAAGTCTTGGGTGATACTTTGTGGCACAATAAAACCACAATGCCCTTGGGTGTCAATTATTAAAAAATGGCGCTCAATAAGCGCATGTGGCTACTGCCATCAGAAATTATTGTTATATAGGAAAGGAATGGAGGAAGTTGGTAGCTGACTATTGAGATATACTGATGAAGGATAGATAGGTAATTGAATTAGCGGTGTTGGTAAAAGTATTGTAAATGTTAAAAGTAAAAGATTATGTATATAGAACAAAATGTTGATATTGATTTTATGAATTTTAGGGCTTGAATTAAAATTGGTAATGGAAAATGTATGTTTTAGTTTTATGTGTTTGTGTGTGTTGTAAGGTGTTGTTTGAAAAAGAAATAATTCCATAGGAGAACAGCAACTCTATTTCCGAACTTTTTGGATTGAGAAATGTTGGGCTTCCTGTGGTGTTACGGACTTACTTACATAACTCGATGACACAGTGGCTTCGCCTCTACGAGGCAGTAGCCACAACAAAAGAATATAATATGTAATTGGGAAAGTTAATGTATATATCATACCTGCTGCAAGTCTTGCGGGACGAACTAAAGGAAAAAAAGTATCAAGTTATTCAAAAAAAGTCAAATTTATTGGAGCCGTAATGTCTGCCATAATGGTCAGCTGTAATGTTGTCAATATCATCCCTTACCGTTGATCAACAYCCAAATCATAAAAGCAACCGTAGTATACACTCCTGGGTGAAACCAAGAAATTTTAAAACTAAAGCATGTTGAAATTAGTTTAAGGTTTTATCTGTTCTCGTGTTTGTTGTTTTTTGTTAGCTTTTTTTTTTTTTTTTTTTTTTTTTTTTTTTTTTTTTTTTTTTTTTTTTTCCTTTATCGCGTGAGAAGAAAAAGGAAAATAATACAAATATAACAGACGACGCTTCGTAGACTGAGGTTTTAACTACTTGTTTCGGCAAAGTGTTTGCCTTCTTAAGGAGCGCAAAGAGAGTTGAATAAGAAATGAACTATATGTAGGACAATTGTGTAATTTTAAGAGTGGCGTATTTAAAAAGACAGAAAGTATTCGAGTGTTATATCGCTGTATTGAAGTGTAGTACAATTCAATAAACGAAAAGTAAGGCATGAATCTTCAAAGCTTTATATCTTAGRTCTTCCATTTCAGCTGGAGAAGACACAGGTAGCCCAAGCTTGGTTTCTGTGGCGTCATGTTATAAGGAAATGTATGGGGATTCATCAAAAATTTCAATAAAATCATTGAAACGTGAAACGTGAAATAAAGCCTCGAAATTTTACCCGATCTTTGAGAAATAGCACTTCTTTCGCTCTGTGTGATTATTTTTTAGTGATCATTTTATTGGTATGCCCTCTACCACACTATCGAATCATTTGCACAAAGTATTTAACACCCAACACCTAGTCTACCTCACATCTCCGCCCACGACTATACGCCGTTCGTTCTTTGATGTCAGTCATACTTTACTAGTTCTGTTTATAGTTTTCCCAAATTGCCATATTAATGAATTAAGACTTCAAAGGCACAGCTTAGCAAGTGGCTGATCGATTTTGTATTGGTGTCGGTTCCCTTGTCGCGCGTCGCTCGCCGCAACTTTGATTGTTTAAGACATTAGTATTCGGTATTTCCGTCGTGTGTTTGAACCGGCAGTCGCTTGATAGGTTTACGGCCGTCTTTGTGACTCTTAATCGTATTTAGAAGGATGGATATACACGTTTTAATAGTTTTGCGGGGGGTTTTGATGAGCCGAATCTTGTTCTTTTATCTCGTGATCATTTATGCAGTTCCCTTTTCTGCTCTGTCCGGGATTTCGGACGCGGCGTTCGGGCTTTCTGATACCGCAGCTTAGCGAAATTTTATCCTAATTGCTTTCAATCAGCCCTTTAATTGAGACTTTGGTCAGTTCTGTGTCGATCCTTGTCTGTCTTTATAGCGTGACAAGATCAAAAGAGACCTCAAATTTGCGTGACGGTGATAAAACTATTGTGTGACAGTCCAGCGCGAAAAGGAATTTTTTTATCCTTATCTAAATTTGTGGTTTCTTTCCACTTCTATCTATTTTTTCAATTTACACTTCTTCATCTTTGTCGTAAGATTTTACCGTTTCGATTTGCTTTAAATTCATTGTTATGACTATCTTCTCATACGTTTCAAGAAAATACAGAAATGATACTAAAGATGATCGCTTGCGGCGTGAAAAGCATTAAGTCATGAGAAGCAAATTTTCGTCAATTTGTTTTCTCTTTGAAATTTTTTACCTGCAATTTTTTTGAAATGTGAAAACATGAAATGTGAAATGACAATGTCTTATTATTTTTCAGGCGCAAGGAGAGGAGGAGCAAGACCGTATTGACCTGTTACGCCTGGCCATGGCAAGGAACTTAGCCCGAGCTATACTAAGAGAAGGACAACTAGTAAACTGAGAAGCAACCTTTTACGAATCGTTATCGAGTTGGTTGCGACGATGTATCGATTCGTAACATCAACGTATTGCAAGAAATGAAAGAACAAATCATAGAACTGACACGATGAACTGAGGAGCAACCTTTTACGAATACTTATCGAATTGGTTACGACGATGTATCGATTCATAACATCAACTTATTGCAAGAAATGAAAGAACAAATCATAGAACTGACACGAGGAACTGRGGAGCAACCTTTTACGAATAGTTATCGAATTGGTTACGACGATGTATCGATTCGTAACTTCAACTTCGTTACAAGAAATCATTGAAAGAACAAAATCTAAAAACTGCGACTGAAAGATGAGGAATTGCATCAGATGTGAGGCTGGCATTACTAGAATCTTGTTGATACTTTACACTGGGTGGCGTAACATAGTACTGGAAATGCAATACGTGGTAGGACCAATGGAGCAAGAACTAAGAGGGAACAATAGGTAGATCTGGTAGATAGGTCAAAACCGGAAGTCTGTTTAACTTGCCGAGAAGAGGCTGGTGACGAGTATCCCAAGCCACAGGACAGGTTAGTTAGCACGATGTCACATTCAATCCTTCTTTTCCCTACTGGCGCCTTACTTTCAGGCCACAGAATCGAATAAGACTGATGCCGAGGTATAGTTGTGCTGTCAATATTGATTTCAAGGAATGGAAAATAAACAGAACTTATTTCGTTATTCTCATCGTAAAACTCCTTTTTTGGCTTCCTCACGTGCAAGGTTTTTATGCGTTAAGGTTCTGGCGCCAAACGTTTCCTGTATTAAGTACAAGGAAGACAAAAATGCTTTTTTTTTGGCTCAAACCTACTCGAGTTCTCTTGGGTGCTAAGTCTTCAAAATAGTAAAATAGAGGGGCAAACGTAGGTCAGCGTTGCTCGGTTTAATATATCAAAGTTCACAAACGATTACCATTCAACAAAATGTGAAAACGTCCAGGCGGCAAGACTGCACTTGAAAGATTGTATGTACTTGCTTAACCAGGGAGGAAAAACTTAACTATTTAATGCGTATAGTCAAATTAACACAAGAGAAAACAATACTCTTACTAACTATTTCACGGCCGGATCAATTAAAACTATATTTTTTATGTTTGATCTGATTTTTTGATGAGCGTTTTCAAAAGAGTAAAACAATATTAGATATATTTTTGGTCTTACCGTCAAAAACACGAGGATGTATTTCAAAGTAGGCCTAATTGTTTTCACAAATTTGTTGTTGTGAAGCCTATGAAACTGTATAAACTTTCTACATAAATAGTTTGAAGATCTCTCTATTTCTAGCATAATCTATCGCATGCGAACCGGACTAAAAGAAAATCTAGAACGGACACAACACAAGTGCATTCAAAGCTTGCGAGTATCCCTATCGCTTGGTACAAAGTTGCCAACAATTAGAGAATTTTTTTTCCTCAGGCTGAGCCAAGGAAACAAGAACGTTTAGTGTATATTCAGAGCAGACGTTTCCTTTGTCTTACTTTACTAAGCTGGTATATTTGGCGGGAAGTGATTGAAGATTCTGCCGCATAGAAGCTATCACACTGTATTACTGGCG
This sequence comes from Actinia tenebrosa, assembly GCF_009602425.1. The sequence goes on from NW_022261338.1 coordinate 363,209, forward strand.
GGATCTTGACGGGCACCGGCCAGCAGGGGTCATATTAGATGGACAAAAGAAACTTTATATTGATTACCATCTTGATGAGCAAGAGGRCTGTTGCTTGAAGCAAAAATTAGAAAGGACGGCGTAATAGATCCTTGATTAGATGAAATGACAAGACTGAGAAGGATTATTCATTCTCTAAAAAAAAAATTTTTTAAGCTATGGCGGTTCGCGCAGTGCATTCGATAGCCAGTGAGAAAAACAAGGTCATTCCCAACATTCTGTTTACGCGTTTTGAAGCCGATATCTCACCAGGGATGCAACGGTTCACGCGCAAGGAATAGAAAATATTTCAATCGATTCTTCGGTATTAGCGCTTAAACTCTTATCCTCGTGTATTAGGCAAGAAAATTCGATCTGATAACCCGCGATACGTAATGCGATTTGGTTGGATTTGTATTGTACGGTCCAACAATAGCTATTTTCATGTTATAAGCGTACTTACGACTTGACTTACCGCTTAACCTATTATACAGGTGTACGACAATAGAACGGTTTTTCTTTCTTCTTACACGACAAATCAATTCACCCCATAAGTGGGCTTTTATCTCAAGGTAATCTTGTCATGTATATTATGTGTGGAGTAGCTTTAATAGTCCGATTATTGTATTTCCCTTGCCTCGCGGAGACGAGAGCCTCTAGCTGTGTAGAGGAATGTTGATGGGTGTTAGCACGTGTAGTGCCGTCATTACAGATCAAAACGACTTAAATATAATCATAAGCCTGGTACTGAGCTCTTGACCTTAGAAGAGGTTTATTTGGGTGGTCCTTGGTTTTCATTCTTGTAGCATATCTTACTCCTCTCTCCTACTGTTTGGTACTCATCGAGTACCCATGCGTCTGTGCTGCAGACAGACACGCTATATGTGGTGTAACCATCAATAGACCACTTTACCTTGGGTGTGATGTTTTTCTATTTCACACCACGAGTCATTCCTTTGAGAATAAGATTCTTTGTTTGAGTTGTATCTATATTCATTATTAAACAAAGAAATGATATTCTCTTTAAGATGACACTTGGCCTGGAATGGAGAAACCTTACGCATAAGCTAAAGAGGTCTACTTTCTCTGTAGGGGGTATTCCATTGCCTTTGGCTTTCAAAGGAGCTTTTTATAGCAGCGTATGATCAAAATAGCTTGCTTCTGTGGTCGATTTGTTGATCCGTTAATAGGGCTAATCTTTAGTATCGAGATGAATGTTCTTTGGGTCGTAATTGGGTCTGATACCATGGTAGTTGCTCCAGTTACGAATTCTTACCAAATAAGAAACCGAAAGTGTGTTTCGTTTTGGGCCATATTTTGTCTTCTTTGACTAAGGCAGAAAGCATGAGTTTTGGCATTTTCGGTATTTATTGTTGTAACTTTTTTCTATCCTATTTTTTAGCATCCATCACGCCCTCTTACTGCTCATACTCCGTGGTGACGAGAGACAGGATGACAATAATGCTCACCCATCCCCCCTTTAATAGTCAGGTTCTGCCTTTGAACTGCGATAACGAATCCGTCAACGAATGAAACAGTGCAAGTTGATGCACAGTTCAAAAATGTATATCAAAAATGTATTTTTTTCAGTTCAGACAGATTCCTAACTATTCCTAACAAGCTGTTCAGTCACTTTGGACATCATGTTACACATCAAAATCGTTGTAGCATATTTGTACTTTGGATTATCTGCATTGTTGAAGCTCTATAAAGGTTATCTTGAAGCTGAAGGACTTCACGTATGTCTAAGACATTCAGATTGAAATAGTGTACTTAGACGGCAATCAATTGATTGTTGACTACTTTCGTAAACCAAAGTAAGGACACATTCTTCTTGACTGAGGAGTCGGTACTATCAAGTGCTCCTCGTGCAACCCTCACTTCACCCTCACCCCTACCCCTGTAGGGCTGAAATACAGTTTCAGTTGCACTAGCGGTACAGTTAAGAAGTTAGTTATCTGATATACGTCGACGTCTTTCCGAAGAAATATTGCAAACATTTTGCATTGTGGTCTAACTTGGTTATGATATGAACTACTACTGAATTTGTTGTCAATACCCAAGCTAGACCAGAATGCACCTTGTCTATCTGAGTAAAARCCAATTACTACTCTCTCATTGGCTGTTGCTGTTATTGTTAATGCCAGTTAAATCTGGCAGACAAAGTTAAAAAAGTTCTTGCCTACCTCTTAATGAAACCAGAGTTAACTCTGATGAAACTAAGGTAACGTATTCTAAACACAGCTGACCATAATTATTTTTTCTTTCGTAATACTGTGACGTCAGCTAAGGTGTATGACGTACTAATATACGATATGACGTCACCTATAAATAATTCTAGGTCTGATGTTTCTGTACTTCTAGTATTGTAAGGGATAGAAAATTATTTCAAAATACGCGGGGGGAGGGGGTGGGGAGAGGAAAAATCGAAAAGTCAAAATTAATTCCATTTTTCCGCGGACTCGAGTCACCTCTCTATGTTTGATATTTCATGAGATTGGCCCTCAAATCGCAACATTCCAGGAATTTTCTTGAATCCACTTCGTACCTTTTAGCTTGCCGCCGTGTCAGATGCGTTCCAGCAGGCGTCATCCGTCCATTGGTACTCGACCTCTTCTCTGTTCGATATTTGTTTCACAGTACTGTTTCAAAAGTGATCTTCCGCATGCTGGGGTGACATTTTAATGGAGCGCCTCCCGCGAGATTTTCCGATAGTTCTTTTTTTGGCTCGTCCGGTACTGCTGTGAATTGGGGATTGTAGTGTCAACTGGCCACAATAGATCTGAAGCTGAGCTTTAATTCCTGGACCTCACCAATGGATTGGTCCAAGAGTGGTTCTTGACTGGGTGGTCGATTATGTAAAACATATAATAGTCACAGAGGGATAGATAGACGATAGACTTTCACCGAGGGTTGCACTAAATAGCTATAAAGCTAATAAACTTGTGACCCTCAAGCGAGGGAAGGGTATTACTCTTGCTCTACGAGCCATACCCTTGGCCGGAAGAGGCGCACGAACCATTCCTAGACGTGTCAGCTTGTCAGGAAGGACATCGCACCTCACTCAAAGAGACGAAAAGACTTTAAAAAAAACTTCCTTAAATTTGTATTGGCTTTTATTTTCTTTTTCGAGCATCATATAGCGTGTCTTTGAGAGTTGAAAGAGGATATCAAAGAACCACGAAGTAAAAGTAAATTAAAAATTAGTGGAAAACTCAAAATTGAAAGTAAGGGAAACCCACTAAGAAAGGAAAACAATCAAAATTGCGAGAATTTTCGGCCTTAAAATTGAGAGCTACCTAAAAGCCTAACGTGAAAAACATATCAAGATACGTGAATATCAGTAAGCAAAACAACATAGGGCATATTGGAAGAGTAATAATGATGAGGTAAAAGTCTCTCAATTTATGCTTGAATGTYCCTCCTCCCTCCCAGACAATTACATCAAATTAACGTTGACTCATCAATACCGGCCCATAAAAGAACGACAACCATTAATATGATTATATCAATCATCATCATTGCTTCTATATTTATTAAACCCTATTGTTTTTATTCTCTAAAGCTGTACGATCCTCCGACTGCAAAGAGCTTGCGGTTTCGTCTTTTCGGTTGATGGATTTGACTAATGCGCTAAAAAATTCGAATAATTATTCTCAAAGCAGTTTAGCATTTGTTCCCAAAAGAAATGGCCGCCCAACAAAAATGAATAGATTGAGATTCTGAGTGATATTCCATATGTAGCGACCGGCCTTTGCGTATCACGACTGACCGCCAATTGATTTTCAGTACTCATTATTAGTGGATTTACATACAGCCCAGTCACCAATGACACCCGTTGCTAAGCCGTATCTTCTTTAAGTTTAACACTTTCCAAATCGATTAACCTTATGGTAGATTTGTACACCATCAAAGGTTCCTCCATGTCAGATCAATAACCTGGTGCCTCAAAGGCGTCTCGGAGCTTCACAAATCACTTTTATTTCGAAAAATATGGATTTAGAAGTAAGATCGTTTTGTAACTTCCGGTTTCTGAGAACACGTTTCCGGTTCAAGCGATCAGTAAAAGAAATAATAAAACAAAAAATTCAAGAAGTTTTTTATAGCTTGAATGGATCTCAGGGAAAAGCCGCATTGATTTACATATTCAAGATTTATAATTTTCGCGATAGTTATAATTTTCGTCCAAGTAATTTGTACCAATGACTCGTGACTTGGACGGAGATAAAACCAATTCAATGCTGCGAAAAGACAAACAAAACACGGCCAGCGAGGTAATTCAACGCGGCAAACACCTTCGCTGATCGTCATTATTAGATTCTTTTTTGTCTTAACCGCGGCTGATTTCGGCAACTTGTGCTTTTATGGAAAGCAGCGGATGGCGCCAAATCCCTTTTCAGTCCATATCACTTCGCAGGAGTTTGCTTTTTTTTAAATCTTTCGCTTTTCTGTTCTCTACCGACTGTCGCTTTGTCAAATAATCCATACTCATTTTCTTTTAAAGAAGTCAATATTCAAATGAAAATTAACTATTTTCTAAAGTCATTTCTGACTGAGTTATTCACTTTGTAAAAGACTTGTAGAATTCTTTTTCAAAAATTGCAGCTCAAAGACTGTTTCTAAATGTTATTATAAAACGATAAACTTAATGTTTATCGGGCTTTGTGGCCGAAAACCACAGCGCTCGAACTACGGGAGATTTTAAAGTTGTCAATATTTAGATTTCACTTTGAAAACGTCTATAAAGTTGAAGAGAAAATCAACAAAACCCAGTAGGTTCGGCGGGTTGATAGAAAACATCACTTTTTCTCATCAAAAATCTTAATGTCAGATAAAAGAGGCCGCACTTTAGGTACTGCGAAATGCTTTTCAAAATAACTTTCAAACAGCGACCGCTCGATGTTTCACTTTTTGGAAATAATGTGGTACCAAAAAGGAATTTCTAACTTGGATCTTCTTGATTTATTTACTGCGGTTTTGCCGATGAATATCATTCTTTTGAGTGTTAAAGCCAATTGATAAAAAATTATTGAGGCAAAAGCGGCCTACATCACGATATTCCTAGCAATTTGAAACCAGTTCGAGATTGTCTGTTCGAAGCTAAAAGAGGACCGCTCTTATTTCGTAAAAAGTGCAAGGAGTGAAAAATTATTAGGTCTTAATATAGCCAATAACATGTTAACTGCTTTCTTTGCGACCGGCATTCGTCAAATAAAGAAATTCATTAGCCCAGATCAATGCGCTTGAAACTTTTGTAGCACCGCTATAGCCAACTCGTCGGCGTGTAGAGTTCGCCACGGCTTTCCTACAGGCTAATAAGAAGTGAAGTCGCTTGAAGAATCATCAATTCGAAGGTAATAAAGCGAAGGAAAATAATTTGAAAGCTATGAACCTAGAACTGATTACAAATTACAAACAAATTCATCCCAACTAAACAATCGCCGAGAAGCGCTTGTCACGATTGATTGACAGCAACCTTCTTTGGCACTTTCCGCTCTTTCCTCATCTAAGATTGGTAATGACTCCCTTAAATACGTTTTGTGGTTAAGGTGATTCCCGACGCTAAAACCTTACAAAGCACGAACCAGAAGCGGCAATCTGCAAAATAACGAACTTAAAAAGGCAATAATATCTGTTTTTTGAGTCAGAACGGTGGACTTATCGGAAAAAGAATGTTTTTTCGGAGCGTAGTACGGCTAAGAAATCTCTCTCTGCTATAGCAGCTGCAGTTAATTAAAGCGGTCTTCAACGTGTGTAAAGTTGCCAGCAAGCACGTGCTACAACCCGGGGCAGTTTACAAGTGCTCTGATTGGCGCGGCTTTCTTCACTCTTGTGACGTATACTCCAAAGGGATTGATCGGAACAGCGCCGCCTTGAAAGCGGCTTCTTTTGAAGTTGATTTTGTAGTCTTTGCCGAACTCAATAACATTCCCAGCACAAATGTAAAGCTACGCTGAGAAGTTTCGAAGTTATTCCAGGCTGTAAGGTCTGATCATTTGTCTTCGATCTCCTTACCGATTTCATCTCTATCACTCTTCAAAAGTTATAAATGCGGATCGATTTTATAGATGTAGGTAAGTTCATCGAACCAYAATACTCTGATATGTGTCTTTGAATGGTATTTGCTTTGGGCCTAAGCGGCTCCTTTTGATCTCTGCGACTATTCTCCTAGTGCAAAGATTCTCCGAATCTACTGCCAAGCGGGTTTGGGGTTAGGAGAGTATACTACATGCCGGCCAACCTTGTACGTCTCGTCTTGTCATGGAACCGAGAGAGAAGGATAGCAGTGTTCCAAACACACAGGGAAGTTTTCGAACACTAGATCACTCATCTACACGTGAAATTGAGTCTGCAAATGCCCGCTTGTATAACATGCCGCGGCCACCGCCAACGGGAGAAGATTCAAGCGAGAACGATCGCTCGAAAGAAGGACTTGGTCAATTTAAAGCTGATTCCTACGAGCCACCAAGTCCTCGACTTACACCTCGAAGATCTACTGCAAAGGAATTACCGATAAGCCATGGAGCTTCTCTCGCGACAGATGAAGAGAAGTTAGCACCGCTAGGGTTTGAACCCGAAGGACAAGCTGTTTCGAGTCCGACATTTCATGAACGACTGGGAACTTGTTTCACAGACAAGTTAAGCGATTGTGATGAATCGTATGTTTTTTACCAGTATTTACGAAGAATTAACCGTGACATTCTTCTAGATTTCTGCCGAACTTGTGATGACTTTCGAGGTATGGTACCTACATCGCCTCAGACGCGATCCACGGCCAAAGCAATCTTTCAAAAATACATATTTTCTCGAGATACCTGTGACTTATTAGGGATCAAGGAATCTTCGAGGACTAAAATTGCGGAACATATAAGCGACCAGCCCACAGATCCTCTACTTTTCGAACAAGCATGCTCAGAAGTTATGGTGAATTTAAAAACTACATACTATGAATCGTTTCTAAGCTCAAGTTTCTACAAAGAGTTTACCGAAACTCATTGTGAATCACCGAAAATTATCAACGAGATGGTAGCTCCTTATAGTGGAAGGTTTCAAGGTGGCTATCTACCTACTTTACCTGAGGAAAAAGTATTGGGATTCGGTGAAGAAATAGAAGAATTCGAATATGATCAACAGTGTAAAAATACCAAGGGACTATCAGGACTGACCTACACTAGTACGGACCCGACCTCGGATGAAAAAAATGCACGGTAAGACTTTGATTTGTAACTTCATAAAACCTAACTTGATTTGTGAGTTTTATGATGTCTGCAATAATTTTTTGATTACGAATAAGATTTTATGAAAAAACAGATCATAGTTTTAGTTAAGAACCGTGTGTTCACTGGTCTGTTGTCACTCGATATAGTGGGGTATGTTTTCAATGGTAAACAGTATGATGTTGAAAACCTCTCAATGACTGGCTCTAGCCGTATCATTACATAGTATTTATATCATCGTTTTCACACAGCTCATATTGGGAAATCTACTCCTGCAAGCTTATTATTGATAGTTTGTCAATTGTGTTAAACCGTGAAATGACAAGCCATGTCTCTACGCTTGATCGTGATTTTACCTCTGGAGCCAAACTTAAAATTCCTTTGAACTTAGCGACTTGTTCCCCATGCCTTATTTTAATCAGTATTTAACAGGCGAAATAGGTAGCTCTCCCAACGAGTGTACTGTACATGGGTTTTTTTATTTTGATAGAATGGTATGAATTTCGGATGAGAATCTTGGCTCTCTCGTATGACCCAATGGATATAACAATCCCTAACTACTGTACTGTCACACTTCAAGTGAATGTATTGTTATGCTATTCTCGATCACTCGCGTAGAGCAAAGTACCTACTCACAGAAACACTTTCTTTATTCAAAAACTCCAATGTCGTTGAGATAAATGAGCATCCAAATAAAAAAAAACGGCATCTATGTGCCGGGCAGCCGTAGGAAGGAGAAATCAGATTCCTTTCGTCGGTATTCCATCTGATAGCGGGTTTTTTCGGTAACCCTTTCAAGATTAAATAGTTCAATCAAGGCGAAAGAAAGTTCGTAATCTCTGTTATGTCTAAGACTTTCGGCAAATGCGATGTCTGAGCTGCTTTAGCTAAGTAGAAAGCCTGTAATCTGGATGTGATAGCTGTTCTCCACGCAGAAATACTTCGTAGAATATACACCGATGCAGTATTCCACTGCTTTAGATGTTAATTTCACTCTAGTGTCAATTTCAATTGTTTTTTGCATTGAAATGGTTTCCACTGATAGCACAATACTTTGACCAATACTTAGCCATAATAGAACCTAAATGATTCCTACTTGAACAGAGCTACTATAAAATTCCAGCAAGTGTTTGAACATAATAAACTCTAGCTTAGCACTTGACTGTTCCATATCCTACAATTCATAGTTTAGCATTGAAGTTAACCTCCAGGGGAGATTCATTTCACCAAACGATATTAAAACGCTTTTATTGTATTCGTTCTCAATTTTTTTTGAGTATGTTTCACTTTTTAATTGGCTTGAGAGGTCAATATTTACTGAGTAAGCCATCTAAAATCCATTCAATGAGGAAATCACTACCGAAGAATGTAATGCATGGTTGCATGTGTTTTATGAGTCGAACTGATCAATGAAACTTGTTACTTGAACTACAAACCAAATCTCACAGCAACATGAGGTCAAATCGCTCTGGTCAAACACTTTGTCTGCTTTGATTTTTCGAGTGCTTTTGTAAATTATCCCTTGACAGGCATATAATCATGAGACCCTCTATCCTGTATTTTAATGGGTTATGAAAGTGAATGTGACTTGTGCAGAGTATGAGTATCTGTAAGAGACCTGTTAGTAATATTAGGAAAGGCTGGCATGGTGAACTCACCCCATACCGTGATTTATTTTGCCCCAAGGAGAAAAGCTTAACAATGGTGGCCCAGTGTAGCAAGCTGTGGAACACAAGTACAAACATACTATCAAAGCCCATCTTTATAGTTTTTAATATTTAAGCAATTTTCAATGGCAATTAAGTTTTAATACTATACTTTTTCAAAAGTGCACATTAAAGTCTTCGCGTGGGTATAATACAAACCAAAACAGGGCACGAATCATTACGGCTCAACTCCTTTGCCAGCACACATGCTTTCATTTACCATAACAGCCAGGTCATCTTTTTCAGATGTGTAGGCAGTCATAGAGGAGTCGCTTGCTTAATTACTTTCCATCATTTCAAAAATAAATTAAGCTAGAACTTTCCAGAGGGCAGTCAGTGCTGGCTTTGAATCTAATTCTTACTTGTCCTTAGCCTTAGTCTTATCCTCTAGTCAAAAAGAATTTTGAAACATCTCAACTTGATAAATTGCTACAGATTTATTAAATAGTTTTGCTAAACAAAAAAAATCTTGCTATATATGTGTATAATATGAATTAAGCTTTGAGCACCAGATATCTATTAATAGAATGGATATTGTGGTTTTCAATGTGTTATCAACACAAATTGATTGAATGTGAACCCAAAAAGTATCTCCAAATGTCCATATTAAATTGATGTGATAAATTGAGAAACTCTTTATCTTTTTGATAATTGATATCAAGTGCTTTTTCAATTACTAAGAAACATCAAATGAACTCTAGATTACAATGCCCTAGCATAAGAATTATCATCTTAAAGGTGATACGTCTAAACTTTCTTAAGTCACTGATTTCTTGCTTCAAGTTTTCCACTATTTTTAGATTCTTTTAGCAAATAAAATATGGATTAAGATAAGCCCTGGCTATACAAGCAAACATGTTTCCAGGAACATGTTAACCTCGCAATTCCTTCATGCTTCCCGGTTTAGCCATGTGCGAAACATTGTAACGCACAAGAAATTTTGCTTCTGAGAAGCAAGAAAGATATGTTCGTGTAGTACAGAAGAAACATTTAATATTTTTGTGCCAGATTGAAACAATGTTTCCACAACACATGTTTCCTCACTTAGCCAGTGTGATATGCTTACAATGTGAAAATATATATTGTCTTTGATAATGAGTTGTATTGATAGTGATTTTAGGAGCAAAGTGACCTCTTAATACTTCGTATAAGTGTAAATAAATAATATGAATCTTATGTTATTGCTATTTCTCCTACAGAAAATTGCTCCATAACCCTGTAAAGGACACCAGCTCACCATATTATTATCCAACGGCACCATTAGCTTCAATAACAGAGTCTGTGGAGAGCCAAAGCATGTCGAGCGATGCCCTTACTGATGATACATTATCAATGACGACCGAGTAAGTACAATACATCATTATATTTTTTTTTAAAGTTCCGTGTAACTATTATCATGGTTTTYGTGCTTTTGGTCTGTGAATAATAAAAATGTTATCAAGACTTAATTGTTGTTATTGAGAACCACTTGACGTTTTTGATTTATCTTAATTGTTTTGCATTGTGATCTTCATATAATACCCTCTTTAAAATCTGCTCTATTGTTCTCTACTGCTGAATGAAGCATTACTTTCCCCTTAAAACTATTTAAAGACTGTAAATCTTATTACTTTTGAATTTATTTCTGTGTAAGAGCTAAATATTGCTAAACATTTTATCAGGGTTGAATAGTAAAACTATTGCTAGAGCGACTTGCAGTATAATTGTTTTCAATATATTATATTTTCCAGTACCAGTGATGGTCATTCTAGACATAGTGGAGGACGAAGGCACCCTCRTCGGAGCAGAAATCCAAGCAACCCRATGTCACGCTTTCCATTTGTTCCAGTAAGTAACGCAATACACCAAGGCATCAGCAGTTTGTGTCTCACTGACGTATGAACACTCCGTTTATAAGATCTTGAATTTTCTTGTTTTCAAATATGTCTGAGCTTTGTAATAAGATTGATGGGATTTTGAAGAAGATATTTGCTTTAAWTTTTTTTTAGCAAATTGGCATTTTAAACTGTAAGAGAATAAAACCAGTTCAGTTATTCAACAGAGTCAACTGAATCTGAGTTACCAGATTTTGATTTTTCCTTGGACAAAAATTCTTCTAATAAATAAATACGATGCGCCACACAAAAGTATGACAATATTTCATATATTTGCATACTATTATACACAGGGTTTTTGCTGCTAAACAAGCTTTTACACAAATTATATGGTAAAACCAGCCAGCTTTGCATCAAAGTGTATCATATAGAAATATAGATAAGTTACAGTGCTTGGGAACGAGGTTAATTACCGCTACCTAACATCTATTTCTCCCCAGCCTGCTCTCAGTCTGACCTCTAGCTCAGCTGGTAGAGCATCGGTAATACAATTCCGAAGGTCGTGGGTTCGATTCCCAGCGAGGTCAGAAATTAATTTTTCCGAATTTAATTCCAAGGGCTTTCACCCGGAATAACCTCATTCCCAAGCACTATAACTTATCTATATTTCGATATCTTCATGTATTTCATTAGTGCCATGCGGTCCACATATTCTCATCTTTGCATCAAAGTGTATCAGTTTAATGTACCAAAGCCTGTGCATAAAAGTGTGTGAATACAATCATTATTGCCAGTCATACTTTTGCACGTCGCACTGTAACATATTTCAAGCATACCAACCAACCTTCTTGACAGCTGTCATGGCAATACTTATTGTTTTGTTTCGTCTCTTTCAACAGAGAACACACAGGATGCCCAAAGAAGCAAGAAACCCCCTTAGTCCAGAAGAATTTGTTCGAATTTTAAACCAGAAACTTGAGAAAGTTGTCATTGAAAGACAGCTTCAGGAGAGAGAAGCTATCAATCTGTCACACTCAATAGATGTAAGTCAAGATATTATGTCCATTCATCCAACCTTTAATACATCCTTATATTCGTTCATCCATCCATTCAGACCTTCATCCATCCATCCATCTATTTATCCACCTATTCATTCATCCAAACCTTGAACCTTCCTTCCATCCATCCATCCATCTATCAAACCCCTGCCTACTCATCCAACCTTCCATCCATCTATTTATCCATCCATCCATCTATCAAACCCCCATTTATTCATCCAACCTTCCTTTCAATCCTCCATCCAGCCTTGCTTTTATCCTTCAATCCATTCATCCTATTATCCATCAAAGCTTTACTATTTGTTAAAGACATCTAAAATTTCTCTCTTTGTAACTCCAGGTTGAGAGTGCAAGTAGTGGCCACTCCAAGAAATCAATCCTTCAAGAAGCCATTGAGAACAAAGAACGGCGGGATAGAATTCCCTTGAGTACAATGGCAATGATGTCTCCTCTTCTTGTCCAAGATGATACAACATCAATCAGTACATCTAATCATTCATCATCAAAAAGTACAAGTGCTAATGCCACTGCTGGATCAGGCGCCGTGAACAGCAGCAGTAGTGACAGTACACACAAACGAAGCAAAAGTAAACATGGTTCAAAATCCTCCAGACAGGAATCTGATAAATCATGTGAACAAGCCCCTCATTTGAATAGAGAATGCAATAAACCCCCTAAAAAAGTTACTATTCCCTCTGACAATAACATTCCATTTCTGACTGTAAATCATCATCGGATTATGAAATGGATGGAAACAGGTGAAGAAGAACTTCAAAGAGAGAAAACCACTAAAGTGAGGCACCAGTCCAAGAGTAGTCGGCAATCATCGTCATCAAGTCGGACAGGGGAAAACTACACTAGTCAGCTTCAACCTAACCAGCCTATCGCTCAAGATCCAAACATGCCCCTTCTGCCTCAACCTGAAGCTACTACGGTGCTGGGCGAGGTGCGGAGGAGGTTAATGGAATCTAAAGAACAAGAGAGAAGAAGTAAACATAGCCAAAAGCACAGGTTAGTAGTATATTACAACCTTGATCTAGTGAGTGGCCAGTTTTCAAAGCCCAAGGGAAAATATTCCAGGTGAATATTCTCAGCCCAAAAGAATGAATCAATCAGGAAACATTTTGTTCATAGCTCTATTTCCTAGTTCCAGGTTTTCAGCTCATTTCAATGAAAGAAAATATAAAAAACTTGGAAATTTTTGATGTTGCTAATGATGCATTCCAAATCACCTGGTTCACACTAAGATATAGCTTAATAAAGTTTCCAACTTCTCTATACCAGCCACTTAACAACTCAGTATTACCACAGTTCTTGTAATGTAAGCTGTCATAATTATAATATAATTATAATATTGATTTATATAGCATTAATTCCTTAAGTTCAACAATGCTTTATTTACATTTTTAAGGATATTAACATTGTTAACAATTTTAACATCTATTTCACCCCGGCCTGCTCTTAGTCTGACCTCTAGCTCAGCTGGTAGAGCATCGGTAGTAGAATTCCAAAGGTCGTGGGTTCGATTCCCAGCTAGGTCGGAAATTAATTTTTCCGAATTTAATTCCAGGGGTCTTTCCCCCGGAGTAACCTCGTTCCCAAGCACTACAACTTATCTATATTTCTATATCTTCATGTATTTCATAAGTGCTACGCGGTCCACATATTCTCATCTTAACAATTTTAACAATATTATTATAAGCACTTATACAGCAATACACATTATCAAACATTGCTTCGTATTATGACCAAATTTATCCATAACAACTAACATTGTTATCTAAAAGATGACCTTCAAATGCTTTACTTGTGATCAAATAACGATTTGATTGATATTCTTTCCAAACATTTATTTTTTTATTTTATTTTTTCAGGTCAAGAGCTAGTGTTGACAACACAAGCGACAGTATGTCTTCGTTCCAAGACAAATYGAGTTCAACAGACTGTTCAAGTTGTGCTCAATCATTGCTCTCATACGACTTAAAACCCCACCAATCATGTGAGGCTTCTTCGACATTTTCATCTATTCCATCTTCTGCATCAAATATAAATAATGACACAAAAAGTAGATCAGACAGTGGAATCGGCACAGGATTAAGGAAGAAAGAAAAGCATAATTCAACAACAATTATTTACTGGCTATGGGGTGAACCTATTGCATATCGGACATCATTACCAGGAAAGAATGTTACACTAGGACAATTTAAAACATTGATCATGAGAAAAGGGGAATTCAGGTGAGCTTTTTAATTTGATGTGATTTTATTATTTTTATCTTTAATAAAGTTTTATAACAGAGTGGTTTGCTGGCAGCCATGTTGAAGGACAGAAATATAATACAGTGTATTTCTCAAAGGAGATAAAATCCACTTGGGCGAAATGTTTTGCCCATTTCAGACCAAGTGTCATTCTCTTTAGAATAAGATTCTTCGTTCAAGTTGTATCCATATTCATGTATTTTCTCATGCAAATCTGTTAACAAAGAAATGATACTCTAGGGAATGACACATGATCTGAAATGGGAATACAGCCTTGAGAAAATGGTATATTGTCTGTTTGTTTTTCTCTTTAATATGGCTGTCAGGAAATCTTTCTGTTGTACTGCTATTTAAAAGTGAGAATTGGAAAACAAATAATATTAGGGGGAAGACCTTTCATTAGCTTTGTCACAAAAGAATAAAGTTTTAAATTATATTCACACTATCTGATGCGTGAAACAATTTGCTTTGGCTATTTTAGTTTTTAGAAGTTTGTTTTCAATTAATGCATATTCACAGTGAGGATACTCAAACTATAAACACTTTCAGTTTTTTGTCACCTTTAAAAAAGGCATATACAGTACACCATCTCTTGAGCCAGTAGACTGAAAATAAGATTTTTTATGATCACTCAGCTCAGTGTCTTTTAACACAATGCCTAGCTTTATTTAAAAGGATATGAAACAGTAGAATTAGTTCAGAAAATATAGCCTAAACAAATTTGAAGTGTTCGGTGTTTGAGTTTCCCCACTGTAATGTATCTCATACGACTTAGTTGTTTATTCAGCTGTTTGTTTCAGTCATCGTCTTTATAGCTTTAGAGTTGGCATACGTTTCCTAATCTTTTTTTCTTGAAAAAAATTGCACAATTGGCAATCAGATGTGTCTATTGGTAAAATCAAAATACACTGGAACAAAAATTCATCCATTTTAGATGTGATGTTTTTTTTAATGGTATTTATAAAACAATAGAATTTCGTAATATTTTGATAAATATAATAATTTTTCTCTAGTTTTTTAACCAAAATTTCAAAAGTAAATATTTATTTATTTTGTGAAAGTTGCTCAGCGTAAGTAATATTTGGCTTTGTTTTTAATGTTTTCATAAAGAAGCAGCTGAACACACTATAGCAAGTACTGCATTCAAAAATAAATGATACTAAACAAAAACTAAATTTTAATTTAAAGAGTTTCTTTAAATTTTAGTTATTTGAGTTAGCCATGTGGGAGTTAGCCATGCCCTGACTTAGATCAGCCTAGAGGTTGTTTCAGGGTTCAATCYGTGAGTTGCTGTGCCCTGACTTAGATCAGTTCAGAGGTTGCTTCAGCCTTTGATCTTTGAGTTAGCTGTGCTGTGACTTTATAGATCAGCCCAGAGGTTGTTTCAGGGTTGGATCTATGGGTTACTAGTACCCTGACCTTTTATCAGCCCAGTGGTTATAATAATAATGATAATATTTGAACTGTTTTTAAATGATATTGTTATTCTGTGTAGTTAACAAATACGCATTATTTCTTTCAGATACTTCTTCAAGACGAAAACAGACGAAGAAGACAGAGACTGTGAAGTTGTTTATGAAGAAGTACGAGATGATGAATCTAAGCTTCCATTGTATGAAGGAAAAATTGTTGGAAAAGTTGAGAAAGTAGACTCATGATTCAAACAGTTTGCCAAGAGAGTTTTTAAAGGAATGTCTTGTTTTATTAATGGAATATTTTATGACCGAGAAAGGATTTTTAATATTATTATAACTAAAATTCAAGGATTTCTAGGCCTTGAGTGCCAGAGATTTGGCTATCATGTACATACAAAATACTCATAATATATTTGTACAATAATATGATATGTTAATGTTGTAAAATTTTAAGGTTCCTTCAAATAAAAACATTATTTTACAGAATTAATTTGGTTGGACTGAAATGTTTTAGACCCCATGCAAAAAGCCATAGAAACGGAACATGTCTTTTCATTGTATTGCTGAAGTCATTATAGCCAGCATTTGAAACAGCTTGCTCACATTAGTAACATGTTAGTGCTCTAGCACTAATACCTGAAGTTACAACAAATACAAACTTACAACATTTTGAAATTAGGAGGATTTTCATGAGAAAGAGAACTAAGGCCTGACCAACCTCATTTTCATGGTTTTGGCACACAAWATTGCTTGTAACTCTACAGATACTTGCCTTGTTACTTTGAAACTGTGCACTTTAACTAATAATTCACTTGTTGTCTTTCACTCAATAACAAAACAATAATTCCCCAAGCATGAACGTACCCCAATTCTGCCAAACATGAACATAATCAGCTTCATGAGATCTCACGAAAGGGGATTCCATGGAACCACGTAGCAAGAAATAAAATTGAGTTCTAAATTCAATTAATTTTGGCAACAATTTCAAGATATTTTAGCCCTTGGTCATGACCTTCCACTTTCAGTCTGGTTTATATTCCTTCCTCCCATCCCACCCAGTTTCAAGTGTGCACTGCATTCCTACCTTATTTTACAGTTCCATTCAGTGACCACGAAAAATAGTTCCTACGCCAGCGAGCCCGTTGTGCCCGCGGACATTTGTGCCTGTCATGCGCGCGCGCCCGCGCCAGTGACGCCTGTTCATTACTGTTGTTATTGGTCGGCCATTTTGCGACTACGTTTCATTATTAAAGCTTGTTCATTCGTTTACGTCGTTCGTCGTGTTTACTGGCGCTAGCCGAGGTTGGAGTTTCTGCACATAGCAAAACTAGAGTTTATTATGCGCAGTAGCTCCAGCCTGGGCTAGGAACTATTATTTGTGGTGGTCACTGAATGGAACTATAAAATGGAGTATTGCATATCAATCACCATATTGACACCTGTATTTTAATGATTTATAAATTGAGAGATGATGCTCCATTGCATGAACCCCTACAACCCCCAGTCCTTCTGGGTGTGTTTGACACAAGAAGTGACACCTTTTATTAACCAAGTATATCACTGAAAGAACATAATTAAGAAATATCAATTTGGCCTGTAATGAGAAGACAATGCAATATCTAAAGAGAAGTTTGTCAAAAAAAAAAAAAAAAAAACCAGAATGGGATCATTATTTTGATGGGAAAGGAGCATTTGAAATGAGAAAGTAAAACTTGTGACATGATATGATAATTTATCTCTTCGACTTGGACTCTATCCAGATATTGACCTTTTGGATTGACAGGGTGACTGAATTTGGAGAGTTTGATGAATGCCAATTTAATTAAGGGACATTCATTTTTTTGTAGGATTTGTGGGGGTCATCAAAAAGATTAGGCTCAAGTGGGGCTCAGTTGAAAGACATTTTTTATGCAACAGCGAAGAGGGGCCAGGTCAGACTTCTTGTATTGGTTACCAAGCGTCTCCCACCACCCCCCTCCCCGATAGAAAAATGATACCCAAGGAAATAGCCACCTGTGTATTATGGGCTCCCTGTGTGTTTGTTTATCAAGTGTCTTGGTCTTCCTGTGGTGTACTTCCTTTCCAATTCAAAATGGCTACCTGCAAGAGCGTTGTTGTAGTTTGTCCAAATGCTCGCCGACAAACCGTTAAAGTTGGTCCAACTACAACTATTTTACAAGTAAGTATGTCAAAGTTTTTTTATTTTGGTCTTGAATTGCTTTATTAGCTGCTTCTAACGAGAAAAATGGTTTTGAAATGTTCATCTTAAAAACTAAAACTCTAAAAAGAAATGTGCTTTTATTTAGTTTTTTTTCTTAATTTACAGATTTTGGAAGAAGTCTGCAAGAAACAAGGATTTTCAAGCCAAGAACATGGTATAAAGTAAGTTATAAGAAGGCTTTCTAGGTAATTTCATAAAGTTTGTTCAAAATCTCTTAGGAACATCAATATATATGCTTGAAGGTGGTCAACCTTTGTTTTCTTTTTTATTTTCTAGGCATCAGAGGAAGATACTGGATGAAACTTTACCAATACGGTATTCAGGACTCTCAAACAATGCCCATCTAGAGTTAGTGAAGCATGTAAAAACATCCAAACAAGGTATCAATAGTTAATAATCATTAATGATAAGGAATAGTGATAATGATGAAGGTATCAGTGGCTAATGAAGAAATAGAAGACGCGTGCGTGCTGTCTGCTGTCCTAAAGCACGCGGGGGTTGGCAGAATATGAGAGAAGTGTTAGGAGAAGCATGATGCGTAGCGGAGTGCTTCTGAACACTTCTCGAGTGTTCTGCCAATCCCCAAGTGCGTTATGACTGCACACAGCACAGCAAGCAAGTTTTTTATTTCTTTTATAAAATACAAATTACAATAATAGATAGGAATGACGCAACGGAAAGTGGGCGCACGTACAATGTGCTCTCATAAAGCACACGCTCCCAACCAATCAGAACGCGACATTCATAACCGTTATTTTATAATAATCATTAATAATAAGGTATAGTGATGATGATGATGATGAAGGTATTAGTGGTTGACAATCATTAATGATAATGTATACTGCTGATGATGATGATGGTGGTATTAGTGGTTAAGGGTGACATTTAGTGTTAATGATGATGGTCGTTTTTTCGTCATTCTGCAGGAGTTCAGTGCACCATAGCCATACAGTTAGCATCTGGTGAAAGACTTCAAAATGATTTTCCTCCAGAAAACTCTCTTTGGGATCTTGTATCTCACTGGAACTCTCAGGAAGGAAGGTAAGAGCAAAATATCAACATTTTTTCTTTCTTGTCTTATAAATCATACCAGGGCTTAAAATAATGTCTGGTAAGTCGCTGGTCATAATAACTGGCCGAATTTGTTTTAGCTTGTTCATACTTCATTTCTGGCCAAACGTTACTGGTCAAATGGCCGGTAAGGAAAACATTTGACCAGACAATTTCCAAATCTGGGCGAACATTTTCCGATGTCCAGCCGTTATATTAATTYCTGCATTCATATTTCATATTTCAAGAGAAGAATCACGTGTCGCAGTAAACCTGGAATTCATGAGTTACATTCTACATTTTGCTATCACACACTTATTTCAGCCCAAATCACTCATCTGGTATAACCACTGTGCCACACTGTCCGATAGTGACAGGGCCTATAGCCCCTCAGCTCCTCCCTTTGGATGGTCCACGGCTGTCATATGTAGTGTTTCTGAAAGCTGTATACATATTTTTACTTGTCTCTCGTAGTGAACATCAAAACAAATTATTTGGTACAGAAGAACAAGATGTTGTTTGTGTATACATGACCCAAAGAGTGAGTAAACTAAGGCTTTTTTCTACAACAAGGACCTAAAAATAAATAACTTTATTTTTTTCCGGTTAGTACGGTATCCTAAAAAATCGTGCATTCTGAATGGCTGTTCGAGCAGGCGGTATTTYGTATATAATAAATCATTAGAGTTTGTTTATTAGATTAGCGGAGAGGATAACTTGAAGAAGACAACCCTTCACAGTCTTGGCCTGACAGGAAAAAGGGCAATCATCAGGTATTAAGGGAATGAGGGGTTAGGAAAYGGGGGGAAGGGGAATAATCAGGTAACAAGGGGAATGAACTTAGGAGGGAGGGGGATCATCAGATAATAAGGGAATGAGGGGAATGAACTTAGGAGGGAGGGGATCATCAGATAATAAGGGAATGAGGGGTTAGGAAACTGGGGGAAGGAGGAAAATCAGGTAATGGGGGGAATGAGCTTAGGAGGGAGGGCAATCATCAGGTAATAAGGGAATGAGGGGTTAGGAAACTGGGGGAAGGGGAATAATCAGGTAATGAGGGGAATGAACTTAGGACAGAGGGTGATCATCAGATAATCATTACACTATCAAACTGGGCAATGTACTAAAGAAGTAGGGGATGGGGAAGGGATAGGAAGCCAGTTTCAGTCAATGATAATTTCTGTTTGTCTTTCTATTTTTCCTACAAGTAAATCCATTCTCCTTTTTCCTTCCTCTGCAAAATTGCACACTAATTCAAATTCAAGCTCCAATTAATATAAGCTGTGCCCTGAATTTGAACAGCTCCAATTTAGCCGTGCCCTGACTTTGATCAGCTCCAAGGCTGTTTCAGAGTATCCATAACATTTGTGGGTTTGGAGAATTTAATTTATTTTCCTTTGCTCTTGGCTGACAGACTTCTCCATGAGAAGGCATCTGTGGAGACCTCTGAGCCAATGATAAGTGAAGACAAGACATCATTGAAGAAACAAGAAACAAGTGCTGAGAACCCTCAGCCAACAATACCTGTCACAGTACCGACACCCAACACAGGGAATTACTGTCAGCCATTGTCAAGTGGGGACAAAGAGATAGCTGATCTGGACAGACATCGACCATTAGACACAGGGACAGTGAGCCCTGAGAGAGGTAAAAGACATGTGCAGATTTAGATATTCATATTTAATGCTTTGGTAATCCACCCCCCCCCCCCCCCCCAACATTTTTAGCCAAAATTGATTTTCTGTTATGAGCTGACTAAAGTTTTGACATTACTTTTATGCAATAAACATGTTGCAATAGACCTCCTCGGCTTGGGCATATTGTTGTCCCATTTCATATTGTGATTCATTCCCTTGAGAATGAGATTCTTTGTTGGAGTTGTATCCATATTCATGTGTCTTTTCATGTGCAACTGAGCACAACCCTTAAACAAAGAAAGGATACTCTAGGGAATGACACATGRTCTGAAATGGGACACGTTACACCCACGTCGAGGAGATCTATTGCCCCCCAAAACTGTGGCACTAGAAATCACATTCCTGAGAGCCTCAATTTCAAAATTTCAGATTAGTCTGGACATACCCTCTCCCCCCCATATTAGCCCCCTCCTCCCCACTCGAAACTATGCTCCACAGCCACTGTCATAAAATATTACCAAATTCCACAATGCTGCAAAATAACATTGTCACAGTCCAACACCAGATACCACTCTGATTACAATTAAAAATATAGAACCCCTACCGCCAGTAGAAATGTGCATAATATTTCTAAATTCGAATTATTTCGAATATTGTCTGATGCTTTAGCTGCAAGTGATCCCAAAAGAACCAGGGTTACTGGACCAACACCATTATTTCCTGATTTCAAGGTTAGTTATTTAGTTTAGTGTTCAATAGTGAGAGGTTAACATTCTGTTTTATAGCTGTCCTTAGGGAGCATTGAGTTTTAGATGGGGGAGGGAGAACCAGGGAAATAACTGTGTATACATATTTGCCCAATTTGTTAGTAGGTTGTTTGTCAACAGCATACCATTAAACCTACCAATATCCTACATAGCCTACCAATATCCTATCAACATACTAGGTAAAAAAGCCAATTCTAAGCAAGTTGTTGGCATCTTTTGATTGACAGTTTCCAGAGCGGCCAGCCAGTGAGGACCAAGGCCAAATAAGGTAGGTAGGTTGGTATTCTTGACTTTCACATCCCCATAATGCCTTGCGTTTTTGGGGGGTAACCAATCAAAAAACTGTCCCAAATTGAAAGGTTTCTTAATTTGAATTTATACTATACCTGCATTTATCTGTACAATACTGATTATCAGTTTATTCCAAATTATTTTTGCGTGTACAGATCATGAAGAGTTTTGGTGTTACAGAAAATGTATTGACTTACGAAAAAATGTTTAAAATTTACCTTAAACGTCTTCAAGCTTCTATCTTTTTCTGTTTTTTACTTCTTCATTTTATCTTTGGATACCAAACAAGGTATTTTCAACATTTGTCTGATCAGCCTTCAGCAAAATAAGTGAGTTTTTACCCTCTGGTTACCCCCCAAAGACGCAAAGGATTATGGGGATGTGAAAGTAGAGAATTATGCAACACAGGGACCATATAAAGACTACAACAGCTTGCCACACCTTGTGAGCACTGCCCTGTCATGTTTGATGAAGATTATTCAACATTACCCTGTATATCACATATCAACATGTTGTTGTTTACCTCTGACAGTATGACTGAGGAGAGATTACAACAGCTTTCCACACCTTGTGAGCGCTGCCCTGTCATATTTAATGAAGATGATCAAACATTATCCAATGCATCTGAAGGTAAGACTTGAGTCTTGCCTACCATCAGAACAACTTGATTCTAAATTATAGTGAGAAAAAATCGCACTTGCCATTTTTTGGTAGATTTGACCAAAAAGAAAAGAAAAGGATTCTTATAATAAGATATGTTTTTGTATCTCTTAACCATTAGAAGATGTGCCAGATTCTTTTTATGATGTAACAGTAGAAGACTTGAGGAAAATGTTACAGGATCTACACAGTGAAAAGTAGGTTTTGGAGTAATATAACCTCTTTCTATTATATAATGTTTTAAAATTGTATATGTATATTTTTATATTGTATATTTATCATATATTGAGGGCCGCCTGAAAATTATCAGTCTGGTAACGGTGTACCCTGTCCAATAAAGTTGTTGTTGTTATTAATATTATTATTATTATTATGGTAATGGTCTTCTTCTTAGACCAGTGTAATGCAATGGGACGGGATCATTATCAATAGATGAATTATTTTTTATGCACACACGATTACCAACATTTGAATTTGGGTGTCCCTACTAGTCTGCTACACAGCCGCTATTCGTGTCATCACTCAATGCTTACTCCCCTAACTTAGGTGGGTGAGCATTGAGTGATTACACTAATAGCAGCTGCATAGGAGACTAGCCCCCTACCAACAGCACACTGAAGAAGATCAGTGGTCACTGATTGAAACATCTGTAAAAGTAATAGTCAAAATTCAAAGTCACAGAAAACAAAACTTAAGCTATAATATACATCAAGACTCAGAATTTTTTCTGAGTCTTTCAATTTGCAGCTGCATAAATTGCTTCATATACTGTGAGGATCAGTTCAATTTGATACGTTACGACTGCAGTACACAAATACATTTTTTATAAGTTGTTATTTGATAATGATATTTCAGAGCCCAAACACGATCTGTGAAACAGTACTATGCACTGATAAAAATATAGAAAACAATAAACATTCCACTAGTTTGTAGTGTTTAATTTAGTCACTAGTTTTAAACAACCCAGTATTGGGCATTATCTCCTGTAGCTCAGTCATAGAGCATCCAACTAGAATATGGAATGTATCATGGACAATTCCCATTAGGGTCTTTCACTGTGAAATGCTGAATTATTTCATCTTCAAAATTCAGTGCTGTTTCACAAATTAAGTGGGAGCATTCTATGGCTTTTCCAAGATAGAGTGAAGTCATTAAACCTGTGCAATAGATATTACACTAATACACTTTAGTAGCCCCTAATTCCATTGTTTTCTTTTGTGTCTATTTGACTGTTACACACTGACTAGTATTTTTTATTTCACAGGTTGATTGCCTTTAGTCTAAATGCATTTAACATAATAAGATGATGTATTTTCTAGTATCGATAGCTATATTGTCTTGCTACACAGGACCAAAGGAGCTGAAATGCCGCTATTGACTAAAGCCATGAGAGAAAGTCGACGGTTACAAGAAATGTATAAATATGAAAAAGTAAGTAGAAAATGATTAAGAAACCAATTATGTTTTTGAATACCCCTAAAAGATACGGGATTCCTTAAAAAGGGCATGGTTGGACGATTATTTTACCCCTAAGAGATATCCTCAAAGATACCCCCCCTCCCCATCCCCCGGGTAAATTTGAAATTCCCCATCTATGGATGGAACGTGATTCGAAGAGATTGCCATCTCAATTAGAGGAAGAAGGGCGAAAGAAACCAATAAGGGATAGAGTCTGCATGCTGGAGATTCCTTAGTTTTTCATTACTGACACTCAGTGGAATCAAGGGTGGTGTAGCGGCAGTAGTGTACTTGCCTCTCACCACTTGGTTCTCAGGTCCTGTTCCCAGAATCGGCATCACATGTGAGTAGAGTTTGCTAGGTCTCTGCCTTGATTCAAAGGGGTTTCTCTGGGTTCTCCACGGTTTTTCTTCCTCCTCAAAGCCTTTATTTCAATTCGATCTATAGATTAGTTGTGCCCTGAGATTGTTTCACTCTTCGATCTGTGAGTTAGCCATGCCGTGTCCTGTCTTTAATCAGCCCAGAGGTTGGTTCAGGGTATTAATCTGTGAGTTACCCGTGTCCTGTCTTTGATCAGCCCAGAGGTCGTTTCAGGGTTCGATAAAATTTAAAATCCGACAGCCCGCAAGAAACCTTAAACGGGAACATGACCTCCTCAAGAACAGAACCGACAGCAAGAGGGTTTGTCACACACGCTACAAGGAGATTTCAATTTTCTTTTTCTATTGTTAGGTTGTTATTCGTGTTAAATTTCCAGACAGACTTACACTTCAAGGTTTCTTCAGACCTCAAGAAAAAGGTAAACCATAATATAATACGACAATCTGCAGCAATACGACATGTTTGTCTTGACGTTTTCCCATGACACTCTTCATGTGGGATTAAGATTATGTTTCATACTTGTAGTCCTAGTTACTAAACAGGAGTTATAAGTATAGGCATTAAAGAAAAACTTACCAACTTACACCCTTTTTTCTTCTCTCTCTCTCTCTCTCTCTCTCTCTCTCTCTCTCTCTTTCTTTTACTTATTTTTCTGGGTTTTAATTTTGAGCTTACTATTGGCCCATAATAAAGAATAATAATATATATGATAACAACCATTTGGAAATTATCAGTTGACCCCTAAATGTAGTTCAAGTTTTGTTTACTTTTTTTTTTTTTTTTTTGCACTAACTTTTTTTTTGCGATTTCTTACTTTCTTGTAGTGTCAGTACTGACAGAGTTTGTTAAATCTCATCTGGAAGACCCAGACACAGCATTTTATCTGTGTGAGTAACTAACGCCATCGGTATTATCGTCTCAGCTCCATCACCTTTATCATCATTGCCACCATCATTATTATTGTTATTATCATCACCATCATCATCACCATCATCGTCGTCATCATCATTATCATTATCTTTGACATCACCATCATCGTCATCATCATCATTATCATTATCTAGCTTTGACATCACCATCATTACCATCATTATCACAAACATCAACATTGCCACCTCCATCATCATCGGCATCATCATCATTATCATCATCACCACCATCATCATTGTTATTATCACCACCACTATCACCGCCATCATCATCGTCAAAATATTTTAATAAATACCTTACATGACAATAAAGGCAGTATACTAAGTTCACTTGCTAGAAATTCAATTTCTTTCTTGCTGTAGATACAACTCCGCCTAAAACAGTATTAAAGAACCAGGAAGCAACGCTGTTTGCTGTAAGTAACAACACTTTCGCTTCAGGGTTCTATAAGATTGATATGTACTAATAATACTATTGTTTGCAATGTTTTTAGAGCCAACTTTGCCCCGCATCTCTTGTGTATTTTGGCTCATCGATGAAACGAGGTATTTAAACTGCACCTTATAGGGCGGTTTTTGCATACGGTACGTCGAATTCCTAGCCTTATGGTAGCTGAACCGTAACTTACCGTAACCGGTAGCTACGCTCTGTGATTGGATGAGTTACTTTGAGTCAATGGGAAACCATTTCCGTGTTAAGGCATGTTGTACCCTGTACTTGCTTATACCACACATTACCCACTCTTTTAAAAACGACTCTATTGATTTTGGCTTACGATGATAACAGCTTGAAGTTCCTTCTGGTATGGAGAGTTTTAAGGGAAGGGAAGGAAAGAGAAGGGAATGGAAGAGAAGGGAAGAGAAGGGAAGGGAAGAGGAGACGAGACGAGACGAGACGAGATGGGAAGAGAAGGGAAGGGAAGGGAAAGGAAGGGAAGAGGAGACGAGACGGGAAGAGAAGAGAAGAGGAAAGAAGAGAAGAGAAGGGAAGGGCAGGGAAGGGCAGGGAAGGGAAGAAGAAAAGAAAATGGTTGGTTCAGTACTTTGATGACAGCGGATTCCATTTCCCTCCCATTATTTATTTCAATGTTGTGCTATTAACTATCGTATATTAATGCAATCTTTTCTACAGATCACTTCTTGTCTAGTACTCTTATTGGTAACCTAAAATCAGCACTGGATGCAGAGAAAACCGTCTTTGAAGCTGGGTAAGATACATTTGGCTGTATTAGTCTTATTTTCGACGTGAAAGTCAATGTCATTTCAACCGTATCTAGAATACGTGGTCCTGCCGAACCTCAATCAACCAACACTGAACATCTCTCCAATACCACTGCTAATAGTACGAACGGTAGACCAGTAGGTGACGTCACTTCCTCCGCGAGACAAGCAGCCCAACCAACACAGGCAGCCGCTGGCTCGAATGCAAAAGTACCGAAGTGGTTTAAAGGGACAGGTAAGGAACCGTGCAGATATTATTGGGAAAAGCCTCGCTACTGTTGCCATTTGTTTACCGGGGGCTTTGAAAATCCTTCTCCCCAAATGTTCATGTATATAACATAGCAAGATCATATGGTGTTTTCATTTGCATCGCTGTCCAACCCTTCACCGGGGCTGCCGGGAGTACCAAGTCTGGGATGTCGTCTGGTCTTCTCCAGGAGATTTGAACCAGCTTGTGAAGATGATAAAGGGTCATTTTGTCAGGGACATAGTTCAGATGCATTTTGGGCTAGGTTGGGTTCATCCACGGTCAGCACCATACAAGTTGTTAATGACTAAGGTTGCGTACAGGGGTGGTACAGGGGGAGCTAAGTAAATGAGTGCATGACATCTGTACTTCAGTCACTCGTAACTAACGCACCTGTTTCGCGACTGACTCCTCTCAAACCCGTAAAACGTTAGCTTTATATACCCTTTAACTGTAGCACCGATGGTCGGAGGAAAGGGAGAGTGCGCACTTTCGATGTCCTAGAAGACCAGCTACTACCCATACCAGACCACAATGCAACTCGCTCGCTGTTTCAGAAAAATTCCTAAAATCTATCGCCAAATGCTTGCTTCCACCTCCATTTGATAATCTACGAAATAAAATACTTTTTCTCTCTTTTTCTTATGACAGGTAAATGACTGGTTATCAATGGACTTAGTTCTTATAGAGCTTTCAGTATGACCATGGAATGCCGATCCAGCAAAAGAAAAAGAAAGGAGACCAGTCTGTCAGCAGGGAAGATTGATGTTGACCAGATACCTGACGTCTAAAGGCGATAAATTTATCTTTCAAATCAATAATAAAACAGAAAAATAGTAGAAAAATAATTGTTTCATTGTACTGTTTTCCAATTTGAGATCATTTGTCATTCTCTTGAGTATTATTACGTCGTTTACTCTGGGTAGCAATCATTGAAGCCGAGTTGACTCCATAATTTTATCTGACTAGTTATGCCTGGTTTACAGCACGAACCTTCGTAGGCGAGCGGGAAGTGTTGAAGGAAACGTTTTTTAATGCCTTCATACTTTCGGAATTGTGAACTGAATCATAACTACTTTGTTTTTCTTTCCCTAAACCCGAAGACATGCATTTGATGGATTGTTTCTCGCCATTATTATCTTATTTCTAGCGGGGACAATTAATTCAGAACGAATATTTAACCGCTTCAGTGATTTTTACCCATATTTCTTTCGGTCTAGTCGCGTAGGCTTGAGCCGGTCGACGACAACGTTTTTTGAATTGACTGTATATCGGGTGTCAACTCTAATTTGCTCTTTCGCAGTCCTTTTAATTGCGAAGTTTACTCGAGGACGTGCTATTTGCTACTATACTAATGGATCTCCACAATTTCCTGAATATTTGAACAAAGAACCCGTGTCATTCAAATCTATAAGAAGCTTTTTGCCAAATCTAATTTAAAATCCAAAATCAAGAAAGAAAGAAAGAAACGTGGCCGATCTCCTCCTTCAGATATTCAGCAGAGTTTGTATTATCAAAAATGATAAAAGCACTAAGTAATATACTTCGCCTGATGGAAATCCAATAAAAACTTCGCTATTTCAAAATAAGCTATTCGTCATAGTGGGAAATTGTGCTGACTTTCACATCCCGTTGACATGTGACTACGTTGTGTCATAACTTTTCATTCGAAAAAATATTCAAATAAAATATATAACTTTTTATTTGAATTAGAATCGGAAACAAAACTGAGCTTCAAATATACACAAATATATATGTATATATTTCAGATAAATTTTTGGGTGAGAAAAATGACTGAAGATTTGAAGAATCGTCGGACTTTTTACTTCCGTTGATCCGCGGGGAACGTTGGGAATAGTGACGTTTTTGAGTTCAGGTGAGTTATTTTAGAATCGTGATGTCATCGCAGGAAGTGAAGACGCATATATCGGGTCGGCCATATTTGTTGTACTACAGCCAAAGATGAATACAAGGAATTTCTAACATTTAAAAAGAAAATCTCTGTGATATTTGAATCTCGTAGACTAATAAACCATGGGAAAGTTCTCTAACACAACAACCTTTACTGGATTGCTAGGTATGGTATTATTTTAGAACTAAAAGTTAAAAGTTCGTTTGTCTGTTGAAGATCAATCTTTGTCTTGGTTTTGTGAATTGTTTTAAATTATAATTTTTAGTAGTTCTTGCCTTGATTGTATTTACTATATTATCCCTTTAGAAAGAGCTACAAGTCAACTTCAACTTGATACAGACTGGGCTTCAATTCTCCAGATCTGTGACTGCGTCAGACAGCAAGATGTTTCGTAAGTCTCTTGTTTTCAAAATGTTCACGTACAAAAATTAAACTATATGGCATTATTTCTACTTCCCAAATTACGTCCTTAGCTCATATTTTTTGTTCTAAGGCCTAAATTTGCCGTTACCGCTATCAAGAAAAAGATGTTCGATCGAAATCCTCATGTATCAAAATTTGCTCTTACCGTAAGTATAAAATTGCTGTTTATAAAGCTGAAAAATTATTTTTCAGTGTTATTAACTTACTAGATTTACTAGTTACAATGATTATCGTGTTCAACTTTTATCTAGATATTTACATTTACTCGATTGTTTACTAGGGTCAAAGCTGGATTTCTTTTCCTAACAGATATTTTTAAGATACATTTGAATAATGTTGATTGGTAAACTTTACAAGGGGAGAAATATAAGACAATTAACTAAACCTGTATGAAACCCCATTTTCAGTTTCTCTGTATATCAACTCGTTAATGGAGCTCTTGCACCATTTGCAATAAAAAACTGGAGAATTTGGGAATTAGTGGATTTGGGACTGCTTGTAAGGGGTAACTAGTTTGAGCATTTATTATTGCTTGATGAAAACAAGTTCAATGGATCTTATCATAACTTTTACTACCAGCCTTCTGTTAGCAGCAGGAAAAACACTATATTAATTTGATGAGTAAATTATACTAGCTTACTGTTATGCCTCTCAATGATTTTCATGAATCTTATTACCAGCCTACAATGAATGGCAGTCAAAGGCTTGCTGTCACTTTCTATCAACCAGAGAGCATTGTATTACTTGGTATCAAATAGTTGCATGCATCTCATTACCAGCCATTACTGCTAGTCATGCTTGATCATACTGCAGTGTGCTAAAAACTTGCCATTCTGCTGATAGATAAAATTAAATACTAGCATAGAGATGATATCATTCATAGCAACCTATTCTACATAATTTCCAAGAGTTTGTCATTTTTTTAGCATGCATGTGTCAAGTATGTATGTGTTAAGGTGCAATTACACAGAGCAATTTTTTCTCTCAACTTGTATCACACAGCATTACAACACAAGTTGCAAAAGTCTCTATGTGTGCTCCATGCAGCTTGAGTAGAAATGCCATTGTGAGACAAGTTGCAGAGAAAATTGCTCTGTGTAATATTGTGACTTTAGGTTTTGCCTGACATAAAAGAAAAAGAGAAATAAATTAAAGAAGGTATCAAAGAAAAAAGATTCTCAATTGAATTTTTAGGTTCTAGAGGCTTGTGTAAAGAACTGTGGATCAACATTCCATGATGAAATTGCCACTAAGGAGTTCATGGAAGAATTGAGAAACTTGATCAAGGTTTGTTGATAGAAATTMCTTACGGAAAAAGAAAGGGAAAAGTAATTATGGTTGGTTTTTCATCGTTAAATGTATTTTATCTGTTATTGTAGAATGGCCCTGAACCAGTCAAAGACATAGCACTGGGTCTCATTCAAACCTGGTCCCATGCATTCCGCAATCAATCAAAGTATAAGATCATCCAGGATACTTACAATCTCATGAAAATGGAAGGTGAGACAAGAGCTGCTAATGTGATATAATCTGAAAAATTCTCTGAGTTGATCTTAGTCAGCTAACTCACAGATTAAATGTGAATTTGACATTGGTTTTTGCAGTAAAAGATAAGGTATATAGCTATATTTAACGTGGGTAGTTCCTTCAGTTGAAGTTCAACTGCTATCAGTGGAAGCCAACAGTGCACACTTTACCCCCTCTCTCCATCAGTGCTCTGTTTTAAGAGTATTTAAAGCTCCTGAGAATTGAACCTTGGTCCTCTGATTCCAAGGGGGGTGGGGGGGGGGGTTGGGTGTACGAATTAAGAAGATGCACCTTCAATTTTTAGCACTTTACAGTTTACTTAAACCAAATAATTCCAATCTTGAAGGGGGTTTATTGGCCCCCTGTGAACTCCCCCTAATTCTGCCACTGAACTGAGCTATGCTTGCTGCAAAAGGGGAGGAAAATTAGGGAACCTAGAGAAAAACCCTTGAATCAAGGGAAAGACATAACAATCTCTACTCACACTGGACTCTTGATGCTGAGTCCAGGAATCGATGCGGAGTCCAGGAGTTCTCAGAGGAGAGAGCCAAGTTCACTACTACCACACCACTCTTGATGCCTGACATATGATAAAAGAATTAACTCCAATATTGATAAATATCACCCATAATAAATATTGATAAATACATTTCAGCCTACAGAATATCTTGTTCATTTTACTGTTGTACAGGTTTTCAATTTCCAACTCTCAAAGAAAGTGATGCCATGTTTTCAGCTGATTGTGTAAGTGTTACAAACTAAGGGATTTATTTAACTGTTTTGAGCCAGAAAAAAAATCCAACCACTTGAGCCTCCCAATAAAAGAACTATCCACATGAGCACTGAGAAGTTGATGGTGCCAAAATTTTGTATAATTTACCTCAGTATGAACAACTAAAACTCAGAATAAATTAAAATGTTGAAGAAACAAAATTAGTGAAAATTTTTTAAATGTTTTTCAAAATAGGGGTAAGATGTAAGACTTAGTTTATATTATGGTAATGTTTACATTTCTGTATTTGCTGTTGTCTTTAGGCACCAGCCTGGGCTGAAGGTGACGTTTGTCATATGTGTCGAGTCAAGTTTGGCACATTTATCAGACAGGTACTAAGTGCTCTCTATACACATTCTAATTTGCACATTATATATATATATATTAACTATTGTTTCTTATCTTTAGCATCATTGCCGCAATTGTGGCCAAGTGTTCTGTAAGAAGTGTTCATCAAAAGAGTCTATAATTCCTCAGTTTGGCATCGAGAAAGAAGTCAGAGTTTGTGATCCGTGTTATTTTAAGCTGAATCCAAAAGGGTATGAAGAAATACTGTATCATACAAGCAGAGTTGTATATCATAAGAACAAGTCAAGTTTAACTTAGCCTTATTTAGAATATGAATTTCAAAACTCTCATTGTGCATTCATTTACTTGGGATTAGTTTCATGTCAAATTCAAATGCAAGCTACAAATACCAGTGCAGGGCTTTAAAAAATGGCTAGACATCTGACAATATCCAACCAAAACTGGAATTTGTCTGGTCAAATYTTTGCCTTGCTGGTCATTTTTACCAGTAACGTTTACCCAAGCTAGTATGACCAAGCTAAAACTAATTTGGCTGGTAATCATGCCTGGTGACTGATCACCTGTTATTTTAAGCCCTGCCAATGATAAATTAAAACTGCACAAGTTCAAATATACAAACTCTTTAAAAAACCACATATTTTCACTGGAACACATGAATAATTTACACAAAGTTGAGGCTAACCCTAAGCAACAGTGAATTCAAACCTAGAGTATCCCCCATCTTTTTTTTTTTTTTGATCTCAATTAACATATGGTATTATTGTAGCAAATCAGCTCAGGGAGAGAAAGGCGAGAAGGGTGAGAAGTCCCAGGATAGTGATCTTCCTCCTGAATATTTGAACAGCACTCTTATTAAAGAAGCCCAGGTAATGTTTCATTATTATCCTTTGTGCAAAGAAGTTGATTATGGAGYAAAAAATGTTATTATTTCAAAGCCCACAGTTCCTGCATTCATTCTTTTCTTAAATAATAATTATAACAATTATTGATAAGGTGAATGGATGTTAATGTTAGAGTACCCTTAAAAGTATTCATTCTTTTCTTAAATAATTGATAAGGTGAATGGATGTTAATATTAGAGTACCCTTAAAAGTGGGAGAGAGAGTTTGGATTCAAAAATATAGTAGGTAGTGTATAGGTTGACTAAAAGTTTGGGGCTGAGATTTGTAAACTGGATATTGGCAAAAACTGTGAGGCTAAACCCCCCCCCACTTCACTCTATAATCCAGTCACAAAATGTTTCATCTATTTACTATTGGGAGGGGCGCCAGTGGGATGTGGGGGGAGGGGTCATCAGGATCAAGAGGAGGGCCACAAAAAAAATTCTTAGTTGCAGGGCAATTTAACAATAAACAGAATGGAAAACAATGGAGGGGCCATTTTTTTGTGACAGCAGAGAGGCAAGTAGATTTCTTGCATGGGTATAACCAAGCAAAACTCTCTGCCCAGGCTACTCCCCCTCCCCAATACAAAAATGAACGATTCCTTAGTTTTATACCTCTTTCATTCAGAATTAATGAAAGAGATATAAGAATTATTGCCAGGAAAGGGTGAGGATCTCAGTAGGGTATTCTTGGAATTCTTGGTGTAGGGTGCCTAACAGTCTCTTCCCAAGGGTGTGGCAGTCCTAGGGAAGGGTTATTTAGGGATAGTTTCAGATCCATATCACTAGTAATAACTAATACTTCATTCACTAACTAATATCGTTTTACCTGACGGTCATCTAGGTTCCTCCCAAGCTGGATCCACAGCTGGTGAAAGAACAAGAAGAGGAAGAGTTGCAGTTGGCAATGGCTTTGTCTTTATCCCAAGAAGAGGCACAGAAAGAGGTTGGTAGCTGATAAATAGGATCAGTTGCAAAAGTTGCATGGAAAGGCACAAATCGATAAAAAATCATTCTTTTTAACATTTATTAAGCTGGGGAATAAACAAAGGATATGATATTAACGAACAAATGAACCAAATGAATGAATGAATGAACCAACAAACAAAAAAACCAACTAACCAGCAAACAAATAAATGAACAAATGAATGAATGAATGAACCAACAAACAAAAAACCATTTAACCAGCCAACCAACAAATGAACAAGTGAATGAAATGAAATGCATAGTGAATGAATAAATGCATGATAAAAACGAAAATGAATGAGTAAACAAATGAATGAATGCAAATGAATAAATGAATGAACATCAATGAGTGAATGAATGATTGATTGAAATGAATAAATAGAGTGGATGATTAAATAAGTGGATGAATAAATAAATAAGTGAAATGGATTAATGAATGAATTATGAAGTGAACAAATGAATGCTATATTTTTCCTACTAGAAACCAGTGTCAAGATCCTGGCCTTCAGGGTACAGTGGGTCATCTAACGGGTCCAGCAGTCCATCCAATAACAGGAAGACACACAATAAAATATATTCTGCT
Organism: Actinia tenebrosa; assembly: GCF_009602425.1. The sequence continues at coordinate 396,932 of NW_022261338.1, forward strand.
CCACCCGTAAGTTTCGCCACAGGAAGCCCACTATAAAAATAGTAAAAATAGTAGAATAGCTTGATTCCAAGATCTTCCAAGAATAGACCTCCCTGGCTCAAGCATAATGTTTTCCCATTTCAGATCACGTGTCATTCCCTTGAGAATAATATTCTTTGTTTGAGTTTGTATCCATATTCATGTGTCTTCTCATGTGCAACTGAGTGCAAACCTTAAACAAAGAAATGGTACTCTAGGGAATGACATGTGGTCTGAAATGGGACAACATTACGTCAGAGCCGATGAGGTCTATTGATGACTCCTGTCAAGAGTTGATCATTGGCAAGCTGAGAAATGAGGCAATTTTTGAGCAAAAATGTAAACATACAAACCCTTTTCTCAAAATTCCTTCACTATCATACACTGCCCTTGATATTCTTGACAGTCATGATGGTCACATCTCAGAATCAAACTATTTTACATGTGGATTACAAAAGGCACAATCAGGGAATCATATAGAAAAACTCAGAATGAATGAAATGAATGAATGGCAAGCGGTGAAGAGAAAGAACTCAGAAAAATCAGTGTTTCAGATGGGTGTTGAACACACAACCTTTTGTAATCTAGCTGGACGCTCTAACCACTGAGGCACTGAGAACACTAATGGTTAGCTAGCCCATGTCATGATAACTGCTGGATTGCAGTTCATATCAGATATAACTTATACAAAACCTAGCTTAACATTATAGTTCCCAGTGGCTCAGTGGTTGGAGTGTCTGACTAAATTACAGAAGATCATGTGTTCAAATCCCATCTGGAACTCAAATTTGAACTTCTTTATTCACCTCTCATCATTCTTTCATTTCATTATCATTTGTATGTCTAATATTTGTTCTCGCAGGCACAAAAAATATTTTATTTTTACCTTGTATTCTGTTGCACGCATAAAGCACAAAAGGGGCGTAAAGAGAAACATGACCTATAGATTAATTCTACTTTAGCAAATAATGTAATGCGTTTGTTGTTATGGACACATTGAAATGCATTTTTCTTTGTTTTTCTGTGTGCTTAATAGACATATGAAGTAGAAGCTGACTCTGATGTGGACCCTGATGTAAGTACACACACCTACTATTGGTCTAACACAAATCTTGTGCTCTGATTGGCTGAGCTACTAGTGGTGTATTAGTGACAGACCACTAGTAGCAAAAAGAGCCTGTCTTGACAAACAAAACAATGCAAAAAGTAAATTATTTCAATGTAATTCAAACTGTTTGTATTTCATTTATTTGATGTGGATTATAAGGTTTGTACTAAAACAATGAGACCTCATGCTCATCTTCTACAAGTAAATAGCTTATTTGGCCCTCTGCCTCATTGGCTATTGACTCTTAGTCCATTCAAGATGCAGGTCTAATTGTTAAGTAGCCTTTAATCGTAGTGGGACAAAGTGTGACAATCCCACAATTTCTTACTTGTCATGTTCATTACATAACAGCTTGCAAGGTACTTAAACAGGTCGTACTGGGAAGGCAGGAAAGACCAACAGTCAACAGGGTATACATCACCTTCAGCTCCAGAAGCCCAAGCTGACGAAAGAGTACCTAGCTCACCGGCACCTTACACCAACCATAGCGAAGTAAGTTTATATTAATTAAAGGCTCCTTTGAGTACAAGGCTTGTAGCAAGCATTGTTCTTGCAGTCATTGTTTTCGGGTCACTCAAGGGAATTATTCAGGAAATATCTAGTGATTAAAAAATAGCTTGATTCAGTAATAAAGTTAGCGTTGATCTGCAAAGAGGTTTAAAGATGGAGACAAAATGAATTCTTAAGATTGTATTAAGAAAAAGTCTGCTCCATTAACTGTTAACCTTTTTTAGATGGGTCAAAAAGGAAACCAAAAGATTTATTTTCCAAGAAAAATCAATTTAAAACATGTCTGTTGCTGTTGTTCCCAGCAAAGGATAACAACTAAAAGAAAAAAGAAAAAGAAGAATGATCAGAAAATCAGAGATAGTTCTAACAAGTTTTTGGATAAAGCTTCTTATAAATATGTTAGTACAGTTTAATACTAATAATGACTAATAATAATAATAATAAATCAACTAACAACTGATGATTAACTGATTACAAGGTCTTTTATCTACAGTTAGACTTACTAATTGACTAAATTTAAATACACTAAAATGTCATTAATTGTTAATGATATTAGTATAACTAATTAACTTGAGGTAACATAGACAATATGCAGAAAAAGGAAACTAAAACGCGAATGTGGGATCAGAAAATACGAAGTAAACCTTCCCAGTGGGCGTAAACAATTTGTTATTCAGAGGGGGACAATATTAATAAAATTCGTAAAATAGTGACTTGTTTTGGCTGGTGATATCTTTATGAAATACATCAGTCAAGAAATAACAAAACTACTTCGCTTTTATGATCACAACCTTGTAAGTGGTTTGAGTTGGTAGGCAAGGGACCTAACGGGAGAGATCCCTAATCCCTGAAAAAAATATTCACAAAGTCTTTGCATGCGATCAGATTTTTGATTTGTCATGTGTAGACTTCTATGAAGTAGTATACATGTTAGGAAAAAACGTTTCTAAATCTCGCGTTTTGATTGGTTGAGAGCACATGCTTTATCAGAGCACACTGCACGCACGCACACTTTCAGGTGGGTCATTCCTCTCTAAAATAACGGTTATTCTAATTTGTATTTATAACAGAAATAAAAAACTTAATTGCTGTGCTGTGTGCAGTTACAAAGCGCTTGGGGTTGGCAAAGCACTCGAGAAGTGTCGAGAAGCACTCCGCTACGCATCGTGCTTCTCCTAACTCTTCTCTCGTGTGCTGCCAACCCCCGCGTGCTTTAAAACTACACAAAGCACGCGCGCGCTTTCTATTTCTTCAATACGAGACCAATACTAAATCACTGTCCCTTTCAGGTCCAGGTACAAGAACCAGTAAATGAAGTGGAACAGAGTTCAGAAACATTGATCAGTAATTTCCGCAGCAGCATAGAAATGCTTGCAGAACGAATGCAGACCATCTCTGGCAAGGGCAAGCATATTGCCATGGATGCAACTGTGCAGGTACACTAATACTCTATGCAATAACACGTCACTTAATCATTTGCGTCCTATCACTTTTGAGTTTCACAAACAAGGTGCATCATGGTCTAGCTTGGGTACAAACAACAACAACATAAGACATGACGAACAAAAGATGTTTGTACCCAAGCCATACCCGAATGCACCATGTTTGTTCAGAAAAGGTCCTGTGCCCTTTCCGTTTGTTGTTATATGTCTTGATTGTTGCCAAGCAAGTAAATCTTATTCTCAAGCGAATGTCATCTGGTTTGAAATGGAAAAACATTAGGGGAGGTACATTTCTTACTGAGGGTAGGGTTGGGGGATTCAGTGTAACCTTTTTAAAAGTGGTCTTACCTTTCCTTACGCCTAAGTGGATTTGGTCAATTGTTTGAGTATAAGTAAGTCATTTTTTTTCTTTATTTGCAGTCGTTGTTCCAGACCGTAAGCGCAATGCACCCGCAGCTCTTAAGGTTGATTGAGCAGCAAGAAGACGAGACAGGTAGGATTTAAACTCACGTTTTTCATGGAGCAGTGGTCGATAAGATTTGGTCTCCATCTGTTAAGTACCCTCCTATTCAAACGTTATGGTCATCACTTTGTCACGCAACGACAAGAGTATCGCTGCGTGACGACCTTTTTGTTTGTTGTTGTTGTAGTAGTTTTTCCTCCCTGCATAAAAATCAACATGCGAGTTGAGTGTTGTATATACGTTGTAAATATAGAATGTAGTGGTATTGCGTCCCGTACAGGGACGGATGGTTGTATATCGTGATGGTTATGTATCGGGAGATGGTTGTATTAGTATATTTCGGGAGTCTTAAGACATCATGATTTTCCTACTCATTTAAAATATTCTCTAAAGCCTAATTCGTTTATGATCAAAAGGTAAATATGAAGGAATAAAAGAAAAACTCGCGCTGGCGCAAGATGCACGTGTGACCCTCGAAGCAGCCAGAGAACAACATCGAGAGAAGGTCAGACAACAAGAGCTGGAGCAAGACATGCTACGACGCATGCAGATCGAACAGAAACTAGAACTGATGCGGCAACAGAAAGCAGAGTACATGGCTTATCAACAGCGCCTACAGACAGAGAGGCAGCTAGCCTTAGAGCAACAGCATCAACAGCTGAAATACCAAAAGTATATGCCGCAGCAATATGCAGGACAGTATGTAGCGGCAACCGATGGTGGCAGTCCTTACTCTTCCATGGGGTACATGCCTGCTGCTCCTATGCCCCCTCCTGGAGGAGTTACCCAAACTGATGGAAGTCCTTATTCTTCGATGAATCATGTACCCACTTCTGGGGTACCAACAGCCCCTGGGGTACCCAGTGAAATGTTGAAAGGAGGCCAGCAACCCTATGGACAACCTGTATCACAGTACCAACAAGGATATACTCCACAGGCGTACCCAGGTGTTAGGGACGGCTCGGTAAGGTCAAATTCACCACAGTTCGGCGGCCAAACCCAAGCACCACCATCCTACTCCCAGGTGGAGTATGCACCATATGGATCAGAGGTGACAGACACACAGTCAATAGCAAATGGACACCCAGTTCCTGAATATCAGAGGCAACTGGGACCAGAGGTGCCTTACAGTGGATACCAAGCTACACCTGGACAACCTCACCCAAACCAACAGCTCTATGCTTCAGCTCCAAGCTCTGCTCYATCGCTACCTCAACACCAACCACAGCTGTACGCACAGGCAGGTAGTCACCCTCCACAGCAACTGCAACTACCACCATATGAAGGAAACCAGCAGTTTATTCCACCACAATCACAACCACCACCCCAGACATCATATAACAATCAACAACAACCTGCCATGCCGCCACAGTACCAGCAGCCCCCAATGAGTGCTCCACAGCCTGAATCTAGTGCGTACCCTTCGCTTCAGATGCAGGGGCAGAGTCCACAGATGCAAGGGCAGCCTCCTCAAATGCAAGGTCAGCCTCCTCAAATGCAAGGTCAGCCACCTCAAATGCAAGGGCATCCGCCACAGATGCAAGGACAACCAAATGCTGGAGGTGGTTATGCATCACCGCAACAACAGCATCCACAACAAATGTATGAACCCCAGTCGCAGCAATACCAGACAGGTGGTCAGTATAACCACCAGCCTCCACAGCACCAGCCATCAGGGCCACCACCTCAACGTCAGTTATCAGATCTACAGCTCATCTCCTTCGACTAGTTCTTGTTCTTCACTAATGTATCAATTGTCCGACAATCTTCAAAAGTAATCCTAAATATTTCTGTAATCCTAAGTATTTGAAATCGTATTTTTCTTTTGCTTGAGTAGTAAGGGGGAAATTAAGCTTCTATCAGAACAGTTAGGGGCTGGATCCACAGGTATTCCAAAAACAGTCCAGCTGAGGTGCATGTTTTACTCTTGACAGATTATATTTTGGATTTTAACGATGAGACTGATAACCTATATTTACTGTTGAAGGAAAGCGGCAGCGCTGAATTCAGTTTAAATCATTGTCATTTTATGTATATAATAAAAATATTCACTAATTCAGGGGAATTGTTTTGTGATGATTAGTGCGTAACGGGGTCTAGGGACATTAGAGACCTTTAACACGACGTTTTTATAGGTACACAAAAACTGCAGCTAGTCGTCAGGCGTTTTCCGTCAAACGTTCGACATTTATTTTTATTTTATTTAATAGTTTCAACAGAGCATGGATAGACTCGTAGTCCGTGTGGACATACCCCATACCTACATCAACATATACAAATTGATACGATTTACAGCAGATACACGTATAACAACTAACGTGACATGGATAAGAAAGAAAGAAAATAATCTATCAACAACAGACTGTCATAACGTCATAACAAAATTGTTGCTGGAAGAGCGTTGTTATCTAAGCACCTTGACTTATCTGACGTAGCTTTCACAAGCTCTCTCCATTTTAATCACCCTGGGAGGGCGGATCCAGGAATTTGCCAGGGTGATCGAACCTGCGTCGATATTAAATATTATGAAGAGCTACTAAGTAAAAAAAAATTGTAGCTTTGGGCAGGCTAACATTGGAAAAGGTTTAAGAMAACACTTAAGCTTCTTTGGCCGAGACAACTCAAGATGAACTAATTACCGTTAGCACGATTGCTTTATTTTACTACTACTACCAAAATACCTCGCGACTTTTCTTTCTTATTCAAATTTGCATCATACATGAGTATAGAAGACAATGAGTGAAAGTGCATGTGCAAGGGATTGTGGTAATTGTAGTTAAATGACGCCATAATGCAAATGTCTTATTAGGTTCGTAGTTGTCATTTATGGGTTTAGTTTGGCCCAAGTTCTTTCGAGAGTAAATAACCCTTTTCTGAATCTTGGGTACCCAAGCTGACTCGTCCTCAGTCGCCTCTTATTGTAAGAGCGCGCGTAAAGGGTCAAGGGAAGGGGTAAAGAAGAGAGACGTCTCCTCTTCCTTCTTCCTTTCCCTTGACCCTTTGCGCGCGTGAGAGACGACTGGGGACGAATCAGGGTACCCAAGGAATGCAGCGACCTGCGCTAGTCAAGAAGATAAAAAGGATGGCAGTGAGAATGCAATTTTCAGCGTGCAGCTCGCAACTACCGAGTCGAAAACCGCAGCTATGACTGAAAATGAATCCTATCTTAGTCAATAGAATCAAACTCTTGTTCGTAGCTTATCTTTTTATCATTTTTGAAACCTCACCAATTGCTTGGTTAATGTGCAAAACCATTAAATATTAACTAGATTATGAGATTATCTTGTTTTCACTTTGCAAAAATCAAAAAAAATTCATTCGATATTCTTTGTTTTTTTAAGTGTGAGTTTTCTTCAAAATTGGTCTCCCTGTGGCTAGTACTCAATCCCTTCCCTCCCCTCCCCCATATATAGTTTTGTCCACGTGTCTATCCCATAATTTAGTCCCGGCGTCACTCCATCCACGCGGTTCAACATGGCGGAAGACGAAGTTGATATGTCTTTGGACGATATTATAAAAAAGAGCAGAAAACCAGGCCGAGGTGGACGTGGACGCGGTGGAGGAGGAAGAGGAAGACGAGGTGTAAGCGGCGGAGGAGGTGCAATTCGACGAGGAAGAGGCAATAGGAACCGTTCAGCTCCTTACACACGAGTTAGTTGAGTTGACATTCTACCACATTCTAACTTCTTCTTACGGTCAACATTTTCTCTAAACACCGTTTTACCAGTATTCTGAATTACCCCTCTCTGTTATTCTTGTCCTGCTAGTCACAAGATATCCCAGACAGATGGCAGCATGATAAATTTGACGACGCAAAAGGCGGTCTTTTTAGCGGTGGCGGAGGAAGACGCTCTGGTGGCTTGTCAACTGGCAGCAAGCTCAGCATATCAAACCTCGACTTTGGAGTATCAGACTCGGATATTGCGGTAAGATTTAGTAGAACTTTGAATTACACAAACAGTACTTCCCACACTGCTTTTATTCTTTCAAATGAGGGGAAATTTCTCCATTTGTACCGTAGTTTCCAAGAAATTTTACAAAGTTTTGTGAAGAATTTTCCAGCTTCTGACAATCACTTGGAGTGAATGTCATTGTCTTCTTCTCGTGAACTCAATTCTATTTTCCGATTGATTTTAAGAACAAATTTTAATCAATTTATTTGTAAAAACTTGTATCTCTACTTGTGAACTAAAGAAAACTTCTATCAAAAGGTTATATATCAATTATTGATAAGGTCACATTGTAGAAATTTTTCAAGTGCCTTTTTCAACTTCTTGAGAACTTTTTCAAGTTTTATATGAAACTCTGATTTTGATTTGTAAATCTACTTTTAATTTTGACTCAATTACATATATGTAGCCATTCTTAAAGAATCTTAATGTATCCTTATAACTTGCTTTGTTCTTTTACTCTAAAATATAAACATTCTTGCTTTGCCTACTTCAGTCTTCAGTCTGGGCCAGACAGCGTAAATATGTATTTTTTTCTATAATATACTTTCTTTTATATTCTGAAGTCCTGTTTGATTTATTCCTTGAAATCCAGGAGGAAAACCAGGTTTCTTTTGGCAATTGACATTTTTTGCAATTGTTCTTGGGGTCCCAACACATGACTCAAGACCCTAGAGATATAGATAATAATAAAACAGCCGCCATCTTGGTTGATCTAATAAGAGAAGCTAATGAGGAATGATTTGTTATCGTCAACCAACATCTTGGCTATGATGTAACATGAACCCCAACATATGCTAGGAGGCTTTGGATTTAATGTAACTTTTTGACCATTCACACAATGAAATACTAAAACAACACACATTTCACTAAAAGTTAGGCATCTATTGTTACAATCACCAGAGTGTAAACATCAAAAATGAACTTGTTTTGCCTTGCTGGCAATGATATACACAAAAAAGCCTGTCTCTTGTATTTCAGGAGTTAATACAAAACCTCTATAAATGTTATTGGCAAGGATTTTGCTTTCATGAAATGCTAATCAAAAACTAAGTTATGGACGGTGAAACCCATAAATCTTGCTATTGCTATTGCCAGCAAGCTTTACATAAGTGAAGAAAACTTTACAGTGCAACACACAAATGTATTACTGGACCACATTTAATTTATTTCATAGTTCTTTGCACTGGCTTTTGTGCGTTAAACTGACACATTTCAATATGAAGCTGGCTGGTTTTACCAAAATTAATAATGCATGTATACACTCATTTGGAAGCAAAAGGCCTGTGTATAGAAATATGTGAATAGAATGAATGTGGTCATACTTTTGTGCATTGCTCTGTAAAGGACATTGTAGCATTCTGTTAACCATAACAGTAGCACCATATCAACTCCTACTTTTTCTTCTTTTAGGAATTATTTAGTGAGTTTGGAGAATTAAAGAAATCTTGTGTTCACTATGATGCCTCTGGTAGATCGCTTGGTACAGCAGATGTCATCTATGTACGCAGAGAAGATGCACAAAAAGCTTTAAAACAGTATAATGGGGTGCCTCTAGATGGTGAGGTTTATATCTATTTACATGTATCTGCTTTAATTAGAGCCATTTTTATGAGTGGGAAGAATATGATACCGACTTACAGCATGTACATGGTACGACATGCTATAACACTTTTAGTCGTCTTCCAGTAATAAATCCAATCACAATGCATAGTTATGGCTATGGTATTTAAATATAGCATGGTCACAGTACAGCTATGGTTTTGCTCACATTTCTGTCATAGTGAATTCTTGATTTTCATGTACTGTATCTTGTCAAAAGTGTTTGTATGTGTAGTTCACCTATAAACATGTTTACCTTGGCTAAAAATAATGGCCAGTCATCAGATAATAGAGGTTTTGCATGATCTGAGACCATAATCCAGCATGGACTGCCTGTGGTTAGATGGCAGAACAATAAAATCCCTTTTGGAAACAAGGCAACCACTGTCAGATGTATTTATAAATGTGTGAATTCTTACTTTTGTTTTTGAGGAGGCTTGATACGGTTTTTCTTGAGCGCACATGCGCTATATAAATTTTTAATATTCAAACTGAAAAAATCAAAAGCTCTGTGGTCAAATTTCTTCAAATTTTACATATGGCTTTAGTTTATGTCTTTGAAAACTTAAGGAAAAATTTAAAAAATTCGGTAAGAGGAAACTATTCCAAACAAATTTTATTGTACCTGTAATTTCCTATTACAGGTTTTTTCTTTTTTTCCCCCATAAATGAAGATTACAATACAGACTTTAAATATTCCGGTTTTGAAAAAAATTCACCACTTGGTTCCTGAGTTATGATTTTTAAATGAACATTTTTGATGGCCTACGGAGGGTTCTGATGTTGTCATAGCAATGCCTGACGTCATTTTTTCATGCTTATTGTGATCTTTGGTTAATTGTCTTTGGCTTTCCTGGTTTACTTGCTGTCACATTATAGCCATATTAACTTTTTTTAGTTCATAATTGTAAGTGTATGTGAAGGCACAAAACACTTTCCAACCTCCTTAAGGACGTCCAATGAAGATTGAACTAGTAGTGTCGGACACAGCAAGAGTATAATGTACAGCAGAACAATAGAATCCCTTTTCTCTTGGAAACAAGGCAACCACTGTCAGATGTATTAATAAATATGTGAATTCTTACTTTTGTTTTTAAGGACGCCCAATGAAGATTGAACTAGTAGTATCGGACACAACAAGAGTATCTGGGTAAGTGTGATAATTATATTTCATTAATTATTAAATGCCATAATACATTGATCATCCTTTTGAATGGTTTAATTGCATAGAATTCTTCYAAATTATTAAGAATTCTATGACTTTCTGTCTATGGTGTAGGGAAGGTCCAACAGGTATTGCATCCTCAAATTTCCATTTCAGTGTCAGCTTTATTTCAGCTTTAAAATTTTCAAAAATGCAAATACTAGTCAATGGTAAGAATTAATACAGAATACAACACTTAAACAATACAAAAAGTTTAAAATTCCATGAACAATTTCCACTGAAATATTTGAATATTCCACACATAATGATTTAGGCTAATCCTGAGCAAGAAAGAACTCAAAACTAGAGTATGAACATGATTATTTTGTGACTACAAAAGGAATTAAAACATTTTTGAATAAGAAAATAAAATGAAAACGATTCTGGATTTAGTGTTCTAGCAGTACATTATCAGACATGCCACCTGGGTTCCCTAGTGTTTTTTTTTGTTTTTTTTTTTTGCACTTAGAGAACGCGTAGCTCATGTTAACATAGAATCATTCTTATTTTTGCTGTAAGAAGCAGTATATTATCAGACACACCACCTGGGTTCCCTAGTTTTTTTTGCACTTAGAGAACACGTAGCTCATGTTAAAGTGCCTATAACCTTTATAGGATTATGATCAATTTTGATTTTCTGTGTGTTGGAGATGAATAAACAAAAAAAACTTTTTCGATTGACTAAATATTCTCGGAGATGTAACGCCCTAAAGTACGCAGTTTTGCCACGCCCCATCAATTTGGACGGGATCACGAGGTCTGGTACCTAGTTGGCGTCGAATGACGTCACAACAAGAACGACTCAGCTTCCAATAAGTAAAACAAAGTAGAGCTTGGCTGTTCCTTCCAGTGTTTTTACCTGTTTTGGTCGCTTTATTTGCCTCTTTGAATCTTTGAAATTAACCAGTTGTCAAAGAAAGGCTGTGAGATGGAATCCATTGATAATGCTGATGAATACTTTGATTAAAGCGACAAGAATGAGAGTATTTACGACCTCGAGGACGAAGAATTAGACGAAGCCGTTCATGGATGTCCCGAACAGAAATATTCTGATGAAGAAGTTTATGACACTTGGGTTTTATCATGTCAAATAGTTCCATGCTAGTTTCTTTCATTGTTTATAGCTGGCCCCAGTTTTATAGTTACTTAAAAATAGGACTTACTGAATTGACAACCATCCTCAAAAAAAACAAACAAACAAACAAACAAACAAAAATTTGGGTTATTAAGTTTGACTTTATTATCATCATTCTATGTTGTAGGTATTACGTAAGTAAGATGCATGCAATAATAAAAAACTAGTCAATATTTTGCTCAATAATACCTTTTACTGACACAGTTTCAGTACAACAAATAAAATATATGTTATGTTTTTTCCTACAACTAGCCACCAATATGTTGTATTAGATTAAAATTGTTGTTGTTCGACTACTTCTCACACGGGCAACTCAACTTCTTTTGGTGAAGACACGGAGGCAATGGCATCTTTTAAAACCTTTGGAAAATAGATAATAAAAACAGTTTGAAAAATAAAATCAGAGAATTAGAACTATCGAACAAGTAAACATTCCTGGAGATTTGACCAGCGACACTTACCTTTTGGCGATTACGATCTGACAGTTTGGTTTGCTCTTCATGGTTGCTGACATAAATCCTTGGGATGGCAACAGTCCCAACTCATCTTTAGCTAACTGAGGACGATTTTTCGAGACAAAATCAAATCTCTGATTATAATCCTCTGGTAGGAAGTGTGTAGAACATATGGCGGGGTTGAAATTTGCTCACTTTCTCTTCACAAAATCAATGCATTGCTTCCTCCTGGACTTTGCTTCTGGGCGATTGTCGTTATGAAATGGGATCTTATGCGAGTAAATACCTTTCGTAAAATCTGGATTGTTTGAACACCCAGCAACAACACATCTAGTCGGCATTTTCTCATATTCTGACCGAAGAACTAGTAAGAATCTTTGCTTATCAAAACATTCGTTCTTGTTGTGACGTCACCACTCAGCGAGACTCTGTTCGGTCCCAGTTCCCCTTTATCCCATCCAAATCGATGGGGCGTGGCAAAACTGCATACTTTAGGGCGTTATATCTCCGAGAATATTTAGTCAATCGAAAAAAAWTTTTATGTTTATTCATCTCCAACACACAGAAAATCAAAATTGATCATAATCCTATAAAGGTTATAGGCACTTTAACATAGAATCATTCTTRTTTTTGCTGTAAGAAGCAGTACATTATCAGACATGCCACCTGGGTTCCCTAGTTTTTTTGTTTTTTGCACTTAGAGAACACATAGCTCATGTTAACATCAAATCATTCTTATTTTTGCTGTAAGAAGCAGTACATTATCAGACATGCCACCTGGGTTCCCTAGTTTTTTTTGCACTTAGAGAACACATAGCTCATGTTAACATCAAATCMTTCTTATTTTTTCAGTGGTGGAAGTTTTGGTGGAGGATTTGGTGGAAGATCAGAACGTCGTGGTGGTGGAAGCAGAGGAAGAGGTGGTGGARGTGGTGGTGGTGGTGGAAGGAGCAGAGGAAGAAGCCGTGGACGAGGACGTAGAGGGGGAGGAGGAGGTGGTTTTAGACAAACTAATAAAACTGCTGAAGAACTTGATGCCGAACTTGATGCCTATCGTGATGTAAGTCTTTCATTATATCACCTGAACATTGTATTATCATCATCATAAATGTGTGCACTGATTGGCTAAAGATGACTTGTGCATAGAGGATATTACATGGGTGTGCAGAGATACGAAATTTATTTGTCGAGTGTTGAAAAGATCTCTCACGAGTGAGCTCAGTGAACGAGTGAGAGATTTTCAACATGAAGATAAATTTCGTATATCCAAGTGCCCATGAAATATTCTGTTTATTATATAATTATCCATAAAATCAACTTAATAAGCTTTTTATTATTATGAAAATAGGATATTACTTGGGCGAGCAGAGAGTGTTGAAAAGATCTCTCAYGAGTGAGAGATTTTCAACACGAAGGTAAATTTCGTATCTCCAAGCACCCATGTAATATTCACATTTCACATGCGTTCATATGTTAAAGAATCACATGGAAAAAACGGAATCATTAAGAGCAGCAAACCCATTAATTAAACGAAAGAGTATTATCAACGAGCTTCACTGATCACTACATGCCATCTTGCGGTGTCATTTTTCTCCTGAAATTCCCTTGTCAGCCAATGAATGTTCCTATAGTATGTCAGATGTTTCAAGCTTGAAGCTTATGGCAGCAGTATCATCATTCTTACTGCCATATCCAAGCAAACATGGAGAGTGAAAAATCTTTTTAGAGGTCAAATATTAAGTCAATCAGTATATTATTTTTAGCRCCAATATATTTTCAACAACTGGTTTTTTTTTATTATTGGGATTGAAAACAACCAAGACATCCTGTATATACATGTATATACATGTAGCTCACGTTGATGCATGCCTTGGGAGGGCAAGAGGTTAAAGCTGGGATTACAGTATATTAACTTTTTAGCTGCAATATATGTTATACACCGAGTGTGAAGTATCTGAGTATCCAGGAGCTATCAGAAGCATTCTTGTATTTCTACAAGTACTGCTCTCAATGATTAACCCTCCAACATAAGCAATTGGAATATTTAAAAAGACAGTTTTTAGTCAGCGAGACTATATGATTAATGTCACATTTAAAACCTCTATATGGTGTAAACCAATAGTACGAGGGTACTATACAGCAGGCATCCCAGACCTCCTATATATCCTATATTTCCTATAATTTGTATAGGATCCTATAAATAGCCTATTTGGCGAAGGAAATAAAATGACCCCTTTTTTTTTGGTTCTGTTTTTTTTATGGCTTTTTAGTTCTGCAAATCATTGCCTGTGCACCCTCCCAATCCCTGGTTACGCCACTGAAAAGCTGTCTTAGCTCCTATAAAGTGAATATTTTTGGGAAAAAAATCCTATATTTTCCTATATTTAGAACTTGCACAGCCTTTATTTCCTATCAAATTTGTCTAAAAAGTGGCTGGGATGCCTGTATACAGTCATCAACTAAATTACAGGTTAAAAAGTCATCATAATTATGAACTGAGCTATTGCTAATATCTAACTCCTATGTTTTCTTATCATACAGGGAGATGTAGATATGGATGAATAAAGAAGTTAACGATAACAAGCAAGCTGTTCAAAGACTCGGCTCAACAATGCTGCTCCATACTTTAAATATCAGGACTACACCATAGAGTTTGCTTATTTAATTTTACTACAATTCTCTTTTTTTTGCACATACTGTAATCCTTGCTCAGGAAAACTAAGGTGGATACTCATCAGAGTGTTATAAGTTACATGATGCATGTTAAAATAGTTTTATAACCCATAGCAGGGCTTAAAATAGCAGTTAGTCATCAGACAATGTCCAGCCAGAACGCTTGCCAGTCAATAACATTGAGCCACAAATAAGGTTTCACTATCCTTAAACTAATTTTTTTTCCTGTGATCATGACCTGCGACTGACTGACCATTATCTTAAGCCTTGCATAGGGTATGGAGTATATACGTTTGGCCTGCTTCAAGATAAACCTTTTGTTTTCAAAGAAAACTTGTTTTTGCCAGCATTCCTAATATATTACTCATCTATAAACAAACATTTTTGTGTAATTATATTTAAGGAATTGTTTACCTAAGAACTCAACTATCATCCCTTATATTGACATATAAAGTTTTTTATCGACTCTTAAAGCATTGATTCCAATCAGGGTTTAGTAGACTTGTTATCTTTATACAATTTTCAAAACCCAACTTTGGTTAAAAACATTGCAATGCTGTTATGATTTTGAGTGTTTAAACTTTTATTGGACATATAAGTGATCCGCTTATAGTCCAATACACCTCTGGCTCTGACGTAATGTTTTCCCATTTCAGACCACGTGTCATTCCCTAGAGTATTGTTTCTTTGTTTAGGGTTTGCACTTGGTTGCATATGAGAAGACACATAAATATGGATACAGCTCAAACAAAGAATCTTATTTTCAAGGGAATGACACATGGTCTGAAATGGGAAAACATTACCCCAAGCCAAAGAGGTCTATTCTGGGCTGTATGTAGTGCTCATTTTCTTGGCACCAATGCACCCAGGGAACAGTTCTATATCCAATACTGTACTACACAATTTTTCCCTTGACTAGCCCAGATTAGCACTGTTCTAAAACTATAGCCTACATATTGACTTAGCGTTTGATTAACCATTATACATTCTAGCCTCATATTCCAGAATTCTGTGCTGGGGTATTATTTTTAGCTTGTTCGTTTGTCATTGATTTGTAACAAAAAGCCTATTTTATTTGTATTTACATGTATGTTACTAAAAGAAACCAAACAAATAAAATAGTTTTTAACGACTTCTTTTTTGGCATAGCATTAATCATTATTTTTACCACAATTGTAAATTTTTTTTGCGCGCTGATTGGTTAAAAAACGTCGTAAATAAGAGGCCATACCAACAAATGGCGTCATGCAAGATTTCGTGCAGTCTATTTCCTAGAGTTTTGTGAGTTTTGTAGTAAAAAACAAATTTACGATGGTTTAGCGTGGTATGTCCTCTTATTTACCACGATATGACGCCAAACGTTGGTCAAAATTAGTTATGGACCCACTCGGCTTACGCCTCGTGAGTCCATAACATTTTGACCAACTTTTGACGTCATATCGTGGTAAATAAGAGGACATACCACGCTAAACCATCGTAAATTTGTTAAATTTATTTGTGCCCATGGTTGGACCAGGTACCCAATTTGCAACTGACTGGCTGTCTCGGGATGAAAACTAAAAAAGCCCATTACCAAGGCAAGCTGAAAATCCTCCAAACGTGTGTATGTTTATTTTAGCCGATAGGGAATTCGGAATGCATGGGTCTTAAAATGAAAAGATAAAGCGTTKTTGAACATTCCCTCATATTTCCTATACTTGTTTGGGATTTCTGTGAGTAGATCGACCTAAACGGAGATCAGCGAACAATTTTCATTATGGGTAAGTATTATTGACACAAAAACCTATCAAATGATCCTGGATCCCTTTATTCAATATAAAATACTTTATGACGATACATATCTTTTGTTAAGGAATTTTCATCATATTAATTGCTTTTTCCCTTTTCTTCCAATTTTTTTATTTATCAAAAATGGTATTCCTAGTTTTATAATTGAATTTAACCAAAAACCTTTCTTAGATCAAATTGAAGTTATAACTTCAATATCGTCGACACCCCTGCTTTGCCCGACTGTTTGCAGCGGTTTTTCCTCTGCTTGGACATTCAACGGTTTGTTGTTTCTATTTTGAATTCTTTCGGCTATCAAGTAACCAAACATCCCAATGACTAAGAAGGTCATCAATAAGCACAACTTGACACCCACTGATACGAAATTGGCATAGCCAAACGCCATGGAAAACCCGAAAGAACTCCATAAACAAAAACTAGCAAAGGCTGGTTCTTTGTTGTCTTGAAAGTAGTGGCCATATATAGCTGAAATGGAAAAAAATATGGATCACGTGATTCATTTTAGACCCTACTTATAGAGCGTTTTCACGTGAGGTCTCAGCGGCCATTATGGGGTACCAAGACAATACATTTTTTATCCTCTGGGAATTGAACTCTATTTTTATGCAAATTATGCACAAAGTTTCTATTGTTTTTTAAATATCCCGAAGAATATGTAATGATCATTACCATCAATATGAATCTATATTACCATTAACACCATCGTCATCATATTAGTACTAATACTACACCTCACTCATCATTACAATATTACTACTATCATTATCAACACCACCAACATGTATTATCACCATCATCCATTATAAAATAAATGTTATAAATCTCGCATTCTGATTGGTTGGGAGCGCGTGTTTTTGCATTTTATAAAA
Source organism: Actinia tenebrosa (assembly GCF_009602425.1). The sequence continues at coordinate 414,149 of NW_022261338.1, forward strand.
GAAATAAAAAGCTGTGTGCAGTTATAAAGCACTTGGGGACTGGCAGAACACTCGAAAAGTGTCGAGAAGCACTCCGCTACGCGTCGTGCTTCCCCTAACACTTCTCTCATGTTCTGCCAATCCCCGCGTGCTTCATCACCGCACACAGAACGCGCGCGCGTACATTCTCTCTGGTTATGACGTAGCATTCTCCTTACCAAATTACCGTCAACATCGTAATTTTTTTGGAGTAGAAAGCTACCAAACGCACACCCATGTATCGTTGCCGTATTGCACTTGATCAGAAGATACCGATCACACTATATACAGTGTGTGTAATCATACATTTGACTTAAAATCCCTTGAAATATGAATAAGAATAAAACCGCCGCCATGTTGATTGATCTAACAATAGAATCTAATGAGGATGCTTTGTTATCATCAACCAAGATGGTGGTTATGGCGTAACATGCACATGCTATAGAAGATCAACCGTCACCTACCATGGATTTGAGTTTCAAAAAGTCCATCACACAGACCCAACATGACGGACAACACATAGATCACCCACACGTACGAAGCGCTCGGTTTCCATAACAACAGTATCAACACTGATACCGTGTATATCATAGACCCCATGAATATTGTGGGTTTTATTCCAGTGTGTATTGTGATTCGTCCAACGAGAACCGAGGCTATAGAAGCAGTCGCACCGAACACCATCATAACATATCCAACACGATGGATGCCGATGGTACATGTCACATACGCCTGCAAAATAAAGAAATAAATTCAACAAAACATTCATAGATTTCCATTGACTGTTCTCTCATTTGTGATAGATGACATCTTAAAATGTTCAAAACTCAAGTCAAACCAGAGCGCGACCCTTTTCTTCCCAATTAATCATTTATTTATTAATTCACTTGTTAATTCGTCGCTCGTCGTTCATTCGTTGTTTTTTCCTTTYGTTTGCACGGTCCGTGTTACTCTGTCAGTCGTTCATTCATATATTTCTTTATCCAGACCCTTAAATTTCTCCTTATTTTTGATTATCACATTTATTTATTTATTCGTTCGTTCGTTCGCTCACTTGTCCATTCTATTCATTCCTTTTCTCGTTATATTAATTAATTCTTCTATTTGACCAATTAAATTCATTTCGTCCGTCCGTCCGTCCGTCCGTGCATTCATTTCTTTGGAGTCCCCAAAATAAGTTAAACCCCAATATCATCTTACCACCGAGAAATCTCCAAAAACGAATGCAGATTTCACACCAATAAATACCGATAAAGGTATGATGAGAAGTAATCGTCTGTCTTTGTGCTGATGTATCGTTGCCATGAAAGCCTGCATCCCACTTTTTCTGTTCTCACTACTGGAAGAAGTGTTTTTCAACCTGTGTTAAAATATCGTAAAAATTGATTAAAGCAAATTCGACTACGTTGTTTGAGAGAGCATTCATTTTTTAGGAAAGGGGTGGGGGGGGGGGGGTGGTATGGGCCGGAGAAATCCAGGGGAGGGCCATTAAATTCTACTCAGTCAAAAAGGGGGTCATCAAACATTTTATACTACATAAAGAGGAGGGACAAGATTTCAAAAACGTTTGAGGGGAGGGTCACTTATTTATGCAAGAGAAGAAAAAGGAGGTCTAAAGATTTTACATTACTGTTTATAGTTCCGGTCCACCCCCTCCTAAAAAAATAAATGCTCCCTAACATTTTTTATTTTTCGCCGAGCTTTCATATCCTCAGGGCCATAATAGCCTTGTTTGCAGGCGTCCTTAGGGGTCGTTCTTGGGATTTTTTTAGGAGGGCCCCCAAGGACGCCTGCAAAGGAGAATAGGGCAATAATAGAAAACYTTCAATTCTTTGTGAAGGAACTTTGGGCCTCTTAGCTTCCTAAGTAAAACTAACATAAGCTTATAGATCTATAATACCAGCCAATAGCGCAGCGCACTGATTCTAAAAATAGCTTAAAAATTCGGACAAACATTGCGTTGTTTAACCGCTACGAGGATTATACGAACCGATTTTATTATTTTTACTTAAAGTTACAATAATAACCCATGTAAACTAAGATCAACTGCGATCGGATGTGAAAATTATCTGCTGAAAGAAAACTTGTAAGTTTGTTTGTCCGAATTTGGCTTTTGTCTCCGTTTTTATGACGTCACGGTTGCGCTGCGCTATTACCTTTTAAGGAAAACCGCCACAATAAGAAGAGCCAATACGCTAGTGGCCAAGTAAACAGACAGCATATTTATAACTAGAGAATGCGCAGGCTTGAATAAAGGGACCGTGACATTAGACGATGGTACTGCCGGCATTTGATCATAACGTGCACCGCAGACCTTGTGAGCATCGGATCTGAAAACATCAGAACCTAGAAGAGGAAAACGAAAACGATGTCTGAAAATTGTGTCTAAAGATATGATTAAGTTTCTTCAAGCAAATTGGTTTCGGAAAATAAATTCCGAACTCCAGGCGGGATTATTCTGTAACCAAAGAATTCCAAAAAGAGTTATCTGGAGATTCGGGAGGTTTCTCAGCACCTACCTGTGTTTTTCTGAAGCACTACCGATGATATCAAGTTCCCTGTGATGTGCGCAAGAGTGAAGAAGCAGCTCGCCAAGCCAAAGTATCTCGCCATCACTGCTTGTTCTGGTTCTCCAGTGAGTTTAGCGTACCGCAAGGCAGCAGTTGTCAGGTAGGAATATTTGGCAGACCATAATGGTGCTGCGCATGTCCCTAGTTCGACAAACAACACATCAACTTAGAAAATTGACCTAGTCCGCTGTTTTCCCATTTCACATCACATGCCATTTCCTAGAGTATTGATTCTTTGTTTAACGGTCTTGCATCACAAGATACATGAATATGGATACAACTTAAACAAAGAATCTTATTCGCAAGAGAATGAAACGTGGTTCGAAATGTGCAAAACATCAAGCCCGAGAGGATACAGTCCTTACTAGCGTGTGGATGTTTGGCAGTATGCTTAACGTTAACTTGTTGTTTTATATCCAACACACCCACACAGTCCTTACTAACATGTTGATGTTTGGCAGTATGCTTAACGTTAACTTGTTTTATATCCAACACACCCA
>NW_022261338.1:417693-429698 GCF_009602425.1 Actinia tenebrosa
TTGATGTTTGGCAGTATGCTTAACGTTAACTTGTTGTATTATATCCAACACACCCACACAGTCCTTACCAGCGTGTTGATGTTTGGCAGTATGCTTAACGTTAACTTGTTGTATTATATCCAACACACCAATGGAAAACAATGGAATTTGCATGAACTTGTGCTATTTAGTATTACTAAAGTTTCATGGTTTCATTGTTTGGCTCTATATAGGACTACATGATTTTAGATATGTAAATATAATAAATAGGACTACATAATTCTTAATGATTGTAAAGATTGTAAAGCGCATTAGATCATATATTTTAATGAATTTTTGCGCTATATAAGTAATAAAATTATTATTATCAGCAATAAACACGTTTGAATACTAATTAGATAAGCTAGATAGGGCGTAATTTCGTAACCTACCAGCATGACAGGACTAATAATACAATCACTTAAAACTATTATTATTATTATTATTATTATTATTATTTATTATTATTATTATTATTATTATTATTAACACACCCAGTACAGTCCTTACTAACGTGTTGAGGATTGGCAGTATCCTTAACGTTAACTTAATGTTTCGTAATTAAGAGAAACTGGGATGGAATAACAATAAGAATGGGAAATAGGAGTGGGAAATGAGACATAAATCGGAGGGGAAACTGGCAATTCAAAAGAAGACTGGTGATGACTTTGTGGTGCATAGGATTGTGGGATCAAATCTAGGATACAAAATGGCGGAGTGTTTTGATCTTGTGTCCATGCCATTCCCACAATACTATGCGCCACGAATTCGTTACCAGTTTTTCTTTGAACTCTTGAAAAAGCCTATATGTAGTATTTGGAGTTTTCCTCCCTATATACTCACCTATGATAATAGAAGCAGGAATGAGAGTCCACCATGTACTATAGTAATTCGCAGCAGTATACACGAAATAACCAGACATGGAGATGACCATGGTCCATTTACATCCCACACGGGATATCATGTAAGGAGGCACAAATATCGCTGAGAGCATCATGAGTCCATAAATGACACACAGGGAAGCCAGGCCAAGTCCTTTGTGTGAGTTCAGACTGCTTTGAAGGTTCTGTAGCGATATGTAGGCAGTAAAAAGGAGAGTGAAAGAAATAGAACAGATGAAAACGTTTAACAAAATTGAGCACTGTTCACGTTTCTTCTGTTTGGTTGTCATGGTAACAGGTTGTTCAGGGGAGCAAGGATCGTCATGTGTAGACGTTTCTATGTCCTGTTCGTCTACGGACTTCTCAGTCATCAGGCACTCTTCCGCATCCTTCTCATCACTACAACGTAATTCAAAATATAAGGTATGAGAGAAGGCCTCGCATGTACTGAAACGTCACACGGTACAGAGTTAATGACATCTCTTCAACCAATAACAATGCTGACGAAATCACTAGTCTTAGTCGACCTTAGTCGCATGATGTCTGACAACCAATCACAGTGCACGAGGTCTTAGACACATGAAATCTGCAAATCAATCACATGATGTCTGACAACCAATCACAGTGCACGAGGTCTTAGACACATGAAATCTGCAAATCAATCACATGATGTCTGACAACCAATCACAGTGCCCGAGGTCACTAGTCTTAGTCACATGATGTCTGCCAACCAATCAGGTGATATCTGCGAACCAATCACAGTGCACGAGATTACACTATACCTGCGCTATCATATCTAAAGGAAAGCGCAAGCAGAACGAACGTTTGTCAGAAGTCCAAAGTTCATGGTCCGGAAGGGTATTCGCGGGAGAAGGGAAATTGATAAAATATAGCGCGGGAGCCGGGAAACTAGTAAAAAAATATTACGTGATTCGGGATATTGACTCTGCCGTGACTGTCCGGGATGTAGGACTTTGCTTTCCTTCAATAACCGTTGGTAACGCACTCTCTAGTAAACACTCCTCTTTTGAGTGTTTACCAGAAAGTGCGTTACACACCACAGGCAACCCATAAGAAACAAAACACCAACGGTTATTGATTTGAATTTAACGGCTATCACTTTACAGCGCCGATCTGATCACACCGCAGATCTGATTACAGCTTATGTAATAGGAAACCGATCACAACACAGGAAACCCACAAAGAGCAAAGTTACTTTTCTAAAAGAAGCCAAAAATATATAGCCGGGTTCCCTGTGCACGCGCCGGCAAATCATTGAGACCGTGCGATAAGATATTATCTTTCATCTTAGCAAATATTTGTGGTTGTTAATAAGTAACCTGAATAATAAAATAATTGTTGATGCAATAGATTTTAGAATAACTCGACTACAGTAATTTAATGTGTCTACAGAAAATTTAACCGGCAATCGCTGTACCTCACTAGCATAAAACGTTCGTTACATGAAAAAAAAGAAAAAAATAGCACAAGTTAAATTTATTATATATATCAGTCTCTAGCTAAGCGTTCTGAAGGTAATTTTCTATTCAAATTTCAAAAACAGATCAGTAAGACGTGTGTACCAGTAAAAAAAACTGCGCTTCCACATGAGGATTCATATTCCATCCCAAGTTTGAATGAATCGACTTTATTTAAACACGAAATAAATCATCACGTAAGATACGTGACAAATAGCTTCTTTTGTTAATGAAATTCTCAGCTACACTAAACTTCGCTTGGAGAAATTTTCATTATAAACTGATTCCTTATTACATGGAATTTCCTTTTGAATGTTTTCAACTGTATCTTAGAACTAAAAAGAGGTTGAATTTTGTACTAAAATAGGTCAGGCCATTTAAGAGTTTACCTCGAATCGGCTTTTTGTTTTGCCATAAAAATAACTCTCTTGTATAGCTTCCTGTACTTCTGCCCTTTGCTAAAATACGATGAAAATATTTTGTGTCCTTCAAGCTTCGATGTGAACTGTTCACCCCAACGTTATTTAGAGTATTTCAGCTTTCTTCATATGTGGGTTTATGGATTTATCCATGGCGGCGTTTCTGATTTGCTCTGCTTCGTGACAGTCACGCTGACAGCAGGCCGGGAACATGTGATTTACATACGTCTTGTCAGGGCATCCTGCGCGAGGGACTAAGTACGACTCGTACGTTTAAGCCGGGTTTACTTTGTGCATCCTCAGGAACCAGGAGGCGAGGGTGTTCTTCGTGTTGTGTCACAGTCTGTATAACATTTGGGTACATCTGGACTACTACAAATTGTCCGTCAGTCTTCAAGGCCACCCTATAGGTTGCTATCAATAGACGTCACTTCCGGTAATAGCTCTTTTTTGTCGATGGCTTGTAGAATCCTGGAGGTTGTTTTGATCTCTCGTTTTCTGGTTTGATGTCGTAAAAATAGTCAAACACAATAGTTTGAGGACTTATTTTGATATGTTTTGACTTAGCATCCGCTAGTTGCCCCTCAGTCAACCGCTTGTTTGCCCCCCAGTCAACTCCAAAAAGTCACGTGATTGATAGTTAGCAAAATAATTCMCATGTAATCAAATAAACAATGGGGCGTTGATGCTTCTAGTAGACAGGCACTTCATGCTATCTATAGAAATCGGAGTTAAACAAGTGCTCTTCAAGGGCGTATCCAGGAGTTTTCAAAGGAGGGTCCTTACACACCAAACTTTTACTATGACGTCACAGGACTATGGTACGTTTTGCTCTTTTTTATCGCTTTTGTGGCTTAGAAAGGGGGGTCACGGACACCCTAGGACCTCCCTAAATGCGCCCGTGCTCTTTATGGGGAAAAACATAAAACATACACAACATTTGAGATAAAACAATTTATTTCCAACGTCCCTCCAGGACTTCCCACGTATTTCCTTGAATTAGTTTTGGATACTTCCAACAATTTCCGTCATTCACTTCCAACACATTTCCTACCTATTTTCAACATTGGCTTCGGACATATTTTCAACACAATTCCGGCAGTATATTAATTCCCACAAATTTCCAAYATGCGCGCGTCTGACATTTCCAACATATTTCCATACCATGAAATTTTCCAAAAGGTTTGAGGACTGATGTATTGCGAAGCCATTTCTACCCAGTTTTTTTTTTYCATCGACCTCGGATAGGCTATCAAAGGAAGTGATTATTAATTATCAAAAACAAGATGAAAGGTTGGAGAGAAACGAAACAAAATATTCACCCTCCCTCCTCCAATTATTCGCTGAAATAGACATAAAAACCCTAGGGCCGAAGTTGAATCAAAATAAAACATCCTCGATTTTCGAGTCGCTTGATCAACTTTATTCAACTTTATTTCATGCATTTATTCTCACAAATATTGAATATGTGGTAATGAACATTCCAAAGACATAAAGGCAAATTAAAGGGTCATTAAGGTTCCACTCAGTCCAAAAGGGGGTCATCAAATATTTCATAATACATAAGGGGGAGGGACAAGAATTCAACAAATTTCGAGGAGAGGGTCACTTTTTTATACAGACAGAAGAAAAGGAGGTCTTAATATTTTACACTACTGTTTATAGGGATTCCTCAGGTCCACCCTCCTCCTAAAAAAGGATGTTCCCCAAGAATGTTCGCGATTAACTTATATATAGGTATATTGATCGAATCAAATGTCATATAACAATGAAAAACTCACGCTATGAACTTGCCGTGCCGTGCTAGACGGTGCAGTTATAGACCATGTTCATCCGGATGAGTGAGCAGTAATCTATAGTGCGCTGTGATTGGTTCAGAGGGTATCGTCATTCCTACACCGTGACCCTGCTTTATTACGTGCCATTTCAATGTCACCCATAATCTAGCTTATGCTAACTGCTTTTGAAAAAAATTGCTATTTTTGAGTAAATCTGCTATTGAGCTCATAATAAAATTGTTGGGTTGAAACGTGTTTCAAATCTAAATTCAAATTCTACAAATTCCAATTGTTCTCAGTAAAGTACCGACTCTGTGGATATGCCACTGCTTAAATCCTGTTTATTGTCTTTTTTAGTGTGTAGGCTTGATAGTGTGCAGACCATATGCGTCATCTTTATTGGACTCGTCCTTCTTCTGATTCACCTCAGCTTAGAATGCTTGAGGCCGTATTTTCATCTCAGTGAATTTCAGTGACAAACCGTTATTGCTAAACGTATTCCAGTTGACTCCCTTATAATCATTAACATCCCCGAGATACCGACCGTTTAGATTTGAATGATAGCAAGACTTGTACCACCAGGCACCAGTGTAAGAAATAGTACAACTTCCACTATAATCCCTGTCTTTTGTACTGAATGGCATGTTGTTATGGTATGTCAGCGAGTCCCCTGCATTACCTGAATACGAACCTACACTCAGCCTGTAGTTGTCTGACTCACCATTAACACTAATATACATAATATACACTTACCATATTTGGCATACTTCCTTGTTCCTGCCCAGTCCTCCATCTCCACGCGCAATGTCGAGGGAGTTCTTGCAGTCAGTCGATGGATGTAGTCATTGCCCAGCCAAAACTCGCCATTCAGGTTCCCAAAACYTGTTTTGTACGGCTGCCAGTCAAGATAAAAGTCTACTGATCCATCTTGTCTTCTCTGGAACACTGTCCAYCCCCCTCCGTCAGTTGTCATGTCACAGTAGACTTGCAAGGTTCCTTGATTGTCTGGTTTGATGGTGTACACTCCGTTACGTCTTTCGCCATTCTTGTAGAGATCTGAACAGTCTAGTCGAATTACTAGTAAAAAAAGTTATCTTATTTCATATATTTGTTCAAGAGAATATGAAGTAAGAGAGCATGTCCCTGTGACCCATGAAAGTTTCTTGAAAATCTATTTTTAGCTCCGCGCGCTAGTCTGAGCTATTTTAGCATTCCAATCTTGATTGGTCAGAGTTGTAGTGACGTCATAGGTACAGAAGAGATCGGCAGTGACAAAGCAAGTTTCAAGCAGTTAACAAACCAAACTTTATTCAATTTGACGAGAAAATGTGTTTAGAGGACTTCCTTGAGAAATTCTGAAAGGTTTTTGAAAGAATCCATAAACAGCATATGTAAAAAATAATCAGCTGAGACAACATCATTCAAGCTTGTTTTTAAATCAAAACAATGGTCGCTCGATTGAGACTCAATCATTTTGGAGTTGATTGCAGTTATAGATGAGACTGTAAGTTATTCCACAATTCTCCACCTAAACTGAAATACAGCTAATATTGCTGCATCCGAAGAACACGTACTTCTGACCTGAACTTCAGTGTTTTCAAAATGACAAGTTATCTAATGGACATCTAAAATGAAGGTAGATTGGACTCGTTTACGAAAGATTTTCGATGAACAAACTTCGGTTGAATTCACTGAGTCAAAAGTTTAAAAAACTTTAAACTTGAGAGAAAATTTAGCATTTACTGTTAGAATCAGTTGTTTACCAGTAAAAAGAAGAGGTTTTAAGATAGCTGAAAACAGTCAAGCTGCTCAGAATAGAAGAATTAAACATAAAGGCACAAATACGCCGAACTGAGAGCATCTGGCAGAAAAAATCGCAAGTAAAATGCCCTTCAATCAGGTAAAAATAATCTCTTTTTTATTAGTTTGAACCCTCAAATACTAAGTTTGAAATACCTGAACATTGAGGCGGAGCGAAAATTCATGGTGCAAAATTTGAAAGTTCTAGTTTTAGAGTCAAACTTTTTCATTAATTCGCCTTTTCTCAATGGGCAATGTCTTTTGCATAAGCTGACACACCGTATTTTGGCAAGCTAAACATATTTAATAATTGTGAAAAATCATTTCAGTGCCTCTTGTAGTTTTTTCCTCTGTGAAAACGGAAAATTTTCTTCGGCACATTTCGGTGCAAATAGCGGTTTTTCTGATTCGTGTGTGAAACAAAATACTGGTCTTGTTCATCGTCTTCTTAATTACTTCAACTTAAACTTTATTTACTATAGAAAACACTACGGTAAATGCTTTTTTGGCTGTATTCACTGTAGGTTTTTCGCTATTTTCATCGTATTTTTTATTGCGGTTTCCTTCCCCATGGCGTCTTCGCTGTTTTTAGCGCTTGTTCGTATGTGACTGAAAGCCATCCTGATTTGATCTTTTTCGATGTTCTTTTACATCAATTGTTAAGTTAAAGTTTAATTCGTCCATGGAGAACATATGATACTTTAATCATTTCAACTTTTTACTAATTTTGAAGGCATTCTTCTCGTCGGAAACTAAACATTTTTCGCTCGCATGGAAGTCACTACAACTCTGAGCAGTAATAAGGGATCGCATGTTAAAAATAGCTCAGGCATGCGCGCGCAGCTAAAGATAGATTTTCAAGAAACTTTCATGGTTACAGACCCATGTATGGGAGATGTGCTCTCTTACTTAATATTCTCTTGATTCTTGATTTGTTATAAAGGTAACACATAAAATACGCAGTTTTTCAATCATGCTTTCACGTAAGTACCTCTGCAATCCTTCCCATTTCCCGTGAAGCCAGGTTTACACTGACATCTAAAGGAACCAGGTGAATTGATGCAGGTTGCGTCAGAATGACATCCATGAGATCCCATGCATTCATCGATATCTACAAAGATAGAATCAAATCAGTAGGAATGGGGTGTCTATAGGCAAATAGCTGAAACAGCGTTGTTTCCATTCGTGACGTCACGTTCTAGCTCTCTGATTTTCGAAATGAAGGCGAGTTTGAAGACCGATAGATGACGGATAAAATCAAATATTTACTCAAGATTTACTTTATTTGGTAATGCAGCTTTCTTAGTTTTTCAATCATGTTTTCATTTACGTACCTCTGCAATCCTTTCCATTTCCCATGAAGCCAGGTTTACACTGACATCTAAAGGAACCAGGTGAATTGATGCAGGTTGCGTCAGAATGACATCCATGAGATCCCATGCATTCATCGATATCTACAAAGATAGAATCAAAACCGGTCAAACCGGTCAAAAAGATTTGTCCTATAACGTATGAAGATCTTGTCTAGCTAACACAGCGAGCTGTAGGCACCATGGTTTACGCAGGATCAGAAGGAAAATCACTAACATTACCACGTTTATCCGGTAAACCGGATATTATCTATGTTATTCCGATTTGAACGAGGGGAAAAACGATGAGAAAWGATAAAATAAAAGGCCTTCAAAACAAAAACAAAAAATTGAATGAACAAAAAGAGTCTTACTTGCTGGGAGATATTTTTTATATTTGAAAAAAAAACAATTGAGGCTCACCATTTTGGCAGTTACTTCCAGTGTATCCTTCCCTACATTTGCAGCGATAGTCCAGCCTGTTACTATGAGGTATACATATTCCTTGGTTAAGACATGGCTCGTCTTCACACGGATTCTATTCAGAAATTAAGAAATTTTACTGACCACGACTGTATATCAAATTAATACTCGTTTATTGTAATGGTCTTATTGGTCTCTTGTTGTGTATCTTCAAGCCCGCACATGATTCCATGGAAGTTGTAAATATTCAGGAAAATAAAGAAAAGTTCTGCTGTGTTATGGTTACTCAATGGGAAATCCCGCTTACCCTTTTACCACCACATAAATTGAAATATTCGAACTCCAGTAAATGTCCCACAATAAAATGAACATTTCTGATTAAGGACTAAAGGAAAGATGATGGTATTGAGTAGTGTAGGTATCAAAATTATCTACGAGTAACAACTTATTGCTGCAGTAGACTAACTATGAATAGAAATAGAAATCTTTCTGTACTGCACAAGATTTTGGACATGCATATCTTACCTTGATGTTCAAATGAGTAAATTTCTCGTCCTGTTTCAAATACTTTGGGTTGGTATAGTTATCAGTAGCTATCAGCTCACATATGTGACGACTGTCCATCTCAGCTGTGATCTTAAAATTGACCGAACGACACCAGGGTGTTTCAACACAAGCGAACACACAATCCATCTTGCTGGAGACTTTGCTAGTCATCTGTTTGACTTTGGTCATGTTGGCGGGTAAAGACAGAAGGTAACCAGGATGGTTATCAAACATCAATCCTGGGTTACGATCATCGTGTGTGTTGGTACTTGTGATATGGTCCACTTTACACAACAGAACAAACAGGAGAATTAGAACGAGGAACTCCATGGCTTCGTTTGTAAAATTAGCTGTCTACTCGTCGAGAGTTAGAGCAAGAATGATATACTCAAAGTGTTGCTCTCCTGTATGAAGGTATATTGGAGTGGTAACATGATCTTAGACTACTTCAATTCATTACTGGGCATTGCTTTGAACTAAATCGAACCCATTTACTATAACTTTTACTAGGTTATGAAGAACATACAAATTAAGCCAAAATTAGGTCATCATGAATGGATGTTTTGTTTACTTGCTGCACTCTTGTTCAAATACTAAGATTCTCATTTCCTGAAAAAGGCGAAAGTAAAAAATGGRAGAAAACAAAAACAGTTTTGTTTCAGCCAGTTCACTATAAAATCTATTGGATCCCATGTTCATTCCCACGTTCAATTCCAAGATCCATAAGAGGCTGGCCCAGAAGAATAGTTTTCCCCCATTGGAAATATATTTTACATTCCACTATGTTTACCGGTTCAGTTTAAAGTAATACTATAACTACTGGTGGAACTATTCAATGAAAGTGAAATAATCACATCCAGTGACGTACGTTATGTTTTTTAGCGGGTGTACTGAGAATGTCTAGAAGAAAGAAAAAAGAAGTCAAAAGAAAAAAAAAAGTCAGTTCTTTTCTTTAGATCGATTGCACCATAACTTCTTTTGGTTTTTTAAAAAAACTGTTGCAGTGGTATAGCAGAGATATTTTCGTCCTGTTGTCGTGTCCTATCGACCTGTCGTGGAATTAAATTTTTTCTATAAATATTGATTTTTTGAATTTTAAATCTTTTTAAAAATCTTTTTAAAAATTGCTGGTAGAACTATTTGTTTATGAAGGTAAATAAAGAGTTAATTAACTAAGTAAAGGGCACAGCTTGGTTTAATGTTTATTATTTGTTAACAATATAAAATGCAATCATCTCATTGATCATTGACGTAGAAAGATGGGCTGGTGGCGCACAAGGGGGTTTAACTGCTAAAGCGCCCTGGAAATATGCCATACAAATGAACGTCTTTCTAAATAGAAATTTCCCAATCCATAGTCTGTAAGCAGCCAAAGATCCAATGTACAAGATCTTTCCCTTTTAGGCAGGACAGCCTGTTTTGGGTGACCTGCCCCACGAAATTAATTTATTTTTCATGATTGTTCCTAAGAAAACATAGAAACGTATACAAAAATAACAATAAAGGTCCTGTTCCACGTTGAAACTTTTAGCTGAAACTTGTGTGCAAAGGCGTTGCGAGACAAGTTTCACAGGGGTGTTACACGGCGCAATTTTCATCCTGAAACTTGTTACGTTCGCGACACAAGTTTCGGTTGCAGAAGTAGAAAGCAGTTCTACTTTAGTTTAGCAAAAGCTCTTTTCAGTCAACTGCTCCCCGACAGCTTTAGGAAAGCAAAGCTCGACTTTTTCAGATGAAGATTGCTTAACTGTTAAAGCGAAAAAAGTGGACATACCTTCTTAAAAATAATACCATCATTTTCTCGATTTTATAAGAAAAATTATAGAAATAATAAATGAATAAATGAATAGGAAAAAGATCTAAAGCTAGATAAAAAGGTACTGTTAATACGGTGGGAATCGAACCCGCGTCCACTAAATTTAATCACATAATTAATTCCAAAATACAGAAGAAGAAAAAATAGTGACTTCATGCCATACCCCGAGACATCCGCTGGGTCATCGTATGGACTTCGGACATGACGGCGATTAAGTCCCTCTGCCCTTGGGTGTACGGATTACATAGGATAGTGTTCTAGACGAAGCATCAGGGGAGAGACTAGCCTTCCCCCAGACCATATCTACAGCTAATCCATTGCCCTAATCCCATCCGTTGATTTGAAGTGGAAAATAAACTAGTCTATCTGTTGCACTGATGTCATGACTATTGTTGTGTTAATGTCCTGAAATCGTGGCCCAGTGGAAAAAACTTGGGCGCTCGTTTTCTATCTCTTCAGTTTCACATTGTTGTCACAGTCATTTTTTGGCATAGTTCACGTTAGTTTACCATAATAATGTAAATTCAATCTATTGTCATTGTCAAACATCCTTTCCCTGTCGATGGGTCAGTGCCCCAAAAGATTGTGTCGACGAAAAATATATAAAACAAGTACAGTCATTTTGTACTTATACTTTAAAAAGATATTTTACAACCATCACTCCCCGTAAGGGGCTCTTACGTGAGGTTCAACGCCACATGCACTACCACAACCTCGTCCCTAGTGAGAGAGGGCCCTGGAGACAAGGTTAGCACTACCACTATATTCTATATTTACAATAAATATATAACACTCAACTCACAATTTTATTGATTTTAATGAATATCATGGAAATTTGTTGGAAATATATATGGAATTTTCGCCGCAGTCATGGTTCCACTTGAGTTTTGAAACATTATAAGAAGTCACCTATATTCGATAAGAAGACAGACAATGGAAATCAATGGGCGATTCTTTAATTATGTGTTACAATCTAAGATCAATATATGAATATCTAGGAAACTTAAATAAAAATTTCATRCTATATCATTTTATTAAAATTTCATGACATTTTCATGAAATTTCCAATATATTCACATGAAACTTCCATGATGTTTCCACCATCTTTTCAAAAAAACTTCCAATATATTTTCAACCGAATTTCTATGATATTTACAACATCCCTCAAGGACTTCCAACGTATTTCCTTGATTTAGTTTTGGACACTTCAAACCTGTTTCCAAAATTGGCTTCCAACATACATTCAACAGATTTCTGGACATCCCTTCCAACAAATTTTCAAGATGCACCCATTACTATTGACAAACTTCCACGAACATTTCCAACATATTTCCAACATATTTCCAACATATTTCCAACATATTTCCAACATATTTAAAACATATTTCCAACATATTTAAAACATATTTCCAACATATTTCCAACATATTTCCAACATATTTCCAACATATTTCCAACATATTTCCAACATATTTCCAACATATTTCCAACATATTT
>NW_022261338.1:436130-452667 GCF_009602425.1 Actinia tenebrosa
AGGTTTACACTGACATCTAAAGGAACCAGGTGAATTGATGCAGGTTGCGTCAGAATGACATCCATGAGATCCCATGCATTCATCGATATCTACAAAGATAGAATCAAAACCGGTCCAACCGGTCAAAAAGATATACGTTTAGGGGTTCCGTTCATACAAAAATTCGTAAGCCTAGCCGTGGAAATTTGGGACTTAAAAATTCGAGCTTTTGACTTGGTGGGATAAAAAATGATAGGTACCGTGTAAACAACTGGTTGGATAAATTTTCGTACGACAAGCCGAATAGAAATTTGTCCGGTAACGTATGRAGACCGCCTTGTCTAGCTAACACAGCAAGCTGTAGGCAGCATGCTTTACGCAGGATCAGATGGAAAATCACTAACATTACCACGTTTATCCGTTAAACAGATACTCTCCTCAGCAGTCATTCTTTAATTTGTTTCTGACCGACAGTAAACAGAATGTACCTTTTATACGATTAAAGAGACGGTTCTGTGTAAATAATACATACTTTTCAAGTTGTTGACGGGTTAAAAATTTGTCCGGTACCGCCGTGTAAAAGCAGCCTAAGGGAACTCAAAGTAAGACAAAATAATCATTATCTATGTTATTCCGATTTGAACGAGGGGAAAAACGATGAGAAAAGATAAAATAAAAGGCCTTCAAAACAAAAAATGAATGAACAAAAAGAGTCTTACTTGCTGGGAGATATTTTTTATATTTGAAAAAAAAAAATCATTAGAGGCTCACCATTTTGGCAGTTGCTTCCAGTGTATCCTTCCTTACATTTGCAGCGATAGTCCAGCCTGTTACTATGAGGCATACATATTCCTTGGTTAAGACATGGTTCATCTTCACACGGATTCTATTCAGAAATTAAGATAGGTAACAAAAAATGATTCAATAATTTTGAAAATTTCTGAATAAAAGATATTTCTTAAAAAAGTTGTAAATATACTGGAAAAATAAAGAAAAGTTCTGCTGTGGTGTGGTTGCTCGATGGGAAATTCCGCTTACCCTTTTACCACCACTTAAATTGAAATATCCATAAACTCCAGTGAATGTCCCACAATAAAATGAACATTTCTGATTAAGGATTAAAGGAAAGATGATGGTACTGAGTAGTGTAGGTATCAAGATTATCTACGAGTAACAACTTATTGCTGCAGCAAACTAACTATGAATACAAATAGAAATCTTTCTGTGCTGCACAATATTTTGGACATGCATATCTTACCTTGATGTTCAAATGAGTAAATTTCTCGTCCTGTTTCAGATATTTTGGGTTGGTATAGTTATCAGTAGCTATCAGCTCACATATGTGACGACTGTCCATCTCAGCTGTGATCTTAAAATTGACCGAACGACACCAGGGTGTTTCAACACAAGYGAACACACAATCCATCTTGCTGGAGACTTTGGTAGTCATCTGTTTGACTTTGGTCATGTTGGCGGGTAAAGACAGAAGGTAACCAGGATGGTTATCAAACAACAATCCTGGGTTACGATCATCGTGTGTGTTGGTACTTGTGATATGGTCCACTTTACACAACAGAACAAACAGGAGAATTAGAACGAGGAACTCCATGGCTTCGTTTGTAAAATTAGCTGTCTACTCGTCGAGAGTTAGAGCGAGAATGATATATTCAAAGTGTTGCTCTCCTGTATGAAGGTATATTGGAGTGGTAACATGATCTTAGACTACTTCAATTCATTACTGGGCATTGCTTTGAACTAAATCGAACCCATTTACTATAACATTTACTAGGTTATGAAGAACATACAAATTAAGCCAAAATTAGGTCGTCATGAATGGATGTTTTGTTTACTCGCTTCACTCTTGTTCAAATACTAAAATTCTCATTTCCTGAAAAAGGCGAAAGTAAAAAATGGRAGAAAACAAAAACAGTTTTGTTTCAGCCAGTTCACTATAAAATCTATTGGATCCCATGTTCATTCCCACGTTCAATTCCAAGATCCATAAGAGGCTGGCCCAGAAGAATAGTTTTCCCCCATTGGAAATATATTTTACATTCCACTATGTTTACCKGTTCAGTTTAAAGTAATACTATAACTACTGGTGGAACTATTCAATGAAAGTGAAATAATCACATCCAGTGACTTACGTTATGTTTTTTAGCGGGTGTACTGAGAATGTCTAGAAGAAAGAAAAAAAGAAGTCAAAAGAAAAGAAACGAAAGTCAGTATTTTTTGTTTTTGACGAAGTTGATGTCTTAATTTTATAGATCGATTGTACTATAACTGCTTTTGCTTTCAAAAATAAAAGTTGCAGTGGTATAGAAAGAGATATTTTTGTCCTGTTGTTCGTGTCCTATAGGCCTGTCGTGGAATTAGTTCATAGTTTTTGATAAATACTAATTTTTCAAGATTTATATATCTTTTTTAAAAGCCTCTTAAAAACTGCTGGTAGGACTATTTGTTTATGAAGGTAAATAGAGAGTTAATTAACTAAGTAAAGGGCACAGCTTGGTTTAATATTTATCGTTTGTTAGTAGTATGAAATGCAATCATCTAATTGATCATTGATGTAGAAAGATGGGCTGGTGACGCACAAGAGGGGTTTAACTACTAAAGCGCCCCTGGAAATATGCCATACAAATGAACGTCTTTCTAAATAGAAATTTCCCAATCCATAGTCTGTAAGCAGCCAAAGATCTAATGTGCAAGATATTTCCCTTTAAGCGGATCACCTATAATTTTGGGTGACATGCCCCACGAAGTTAATTCATTTCTCATAATTAGAATAAATTTTAATAACAATAATGTAATAATAATAATAAGTTTGTAAATCATTTTAAAAAAAATAATAATAATAAAAGAATATTTACATTATGTACTTTGTGAAAATTTAAAGAGAAAAAGTTACTATTTACAAAAAACTAGAAAAAAACAAAATGAAAAACAAGCATTATAAAAAAAGTCTAAAATTATCTAATATCGGCAAGGTTAGTATTAATGCTAAAGTCCAATAGAAAGTCACTTTCGTTGTTCTTATAAAAAGGAGTGCGGGAGCCTCTAATGCATGTAATTACAGCTTTGACATTCATTCATTTCTCATAATTGTTCTTAAGAGAAAATAGAAACGTATAAAAAATAACACTAACTTTAGCAAAAGCTCTTGTTAGTCAAATGCTCCCCGACAGTTTTAAGGCAGAGAAACAAAGCTCGACTTTTTCAGATGAAGATTGCTTAACTGACAAAGCGAAAAGAAAAGTGGCCATATCCTTTTAAAAATAATATCATCATTTTCTCGCGGAATTTATAAAAGTCTTTTATAAAGATAATGAATGAATAAATGAATATATAAAAAGATCTAAAGATAGCTAAAAAAGGTACTCTCAATACGGTGGGAATCGAACCCACGTCCACCAACTTTTATTACATAATTTATTTCAAAATACAGAAGAAAAATAACTAGTGCCTTCGTGCCATACCACAAGACATCCGCTGGGTCGTCGTATGGACTTCGGACATGACGGCGATTAAGTCCCTCTGCCCTTGAGTGTACGGATTACGCAGATTGTGTTCTAGCCGAAGCATCAGGGGAAAGACTAGCCGGCCCCTAGACCATATCTACAGCTAATCCCTTGCCCTCTGCCACGCACTGGCACGTTGATTTCAAGTGGAAAATAAACTACTCTAACTGGTGCATTGTTGTCATGGCTATTGTTGTGCTAATTTCCTACGCAGCCGCAATTAGTGTCGTCACGCAACACTCACTCCCCTACATACCCACTGATAATTTGTTATTTGAATGTCTAATTACAGCTGTACAAGAAAAGAGGATTTTTATTTCTATTTTTACCGTATGTTGCTTTGAAATCACCTGATGATGGCGAATTTACAATGCCGTGACGTACTTCGTCTCTCGGAAGATATGGAGTTCCAGAAGACAAATTTTTTTGAAAAATGGCATGGCAATGGCATGCTTGATATTGTCTTTATTAAACCTTCTATTTTGGGGTTAATTCTTGGTGTTCTTTTTCTTAAAATTAGACATCGAAGCTCGACGTCCATTCGAAACTTTACACGGTATTCAGTTATCTTTCTAAGTTTCAGCTCCTAAAACAATACCCTTTCTCCAAGGTATCCGTAGAATAATCCGTAAAACATATTTCGTTATAACTAGAATTTGTGTGGATTGCTAAATCAAGACAGAAAATCGTCGTAATAAGAATATGTTGACCATTTTGTCCTGTCTATGTTCGTCATCTATCCGTCTTCAAACTCACCACCATTTTGAATGATCAGAGAGCTGGAAAGTGACGTCACGAATGGAAACAACACAGTTCCAGCCATTTGCCTAGAGACGCCCCCTCCCTCCTGTCCATAGTCTTCAAGCAGGCAAAAGTCCGCTGTACATAATGTTCAGTTCCCGTTTGGCGGATAAGCTGGGTGACCAGCACCTTTTACTGGCTCAACCCCTTTCTCGTCTTCTTCCCGAAATCCTTTTGATTACCGGAACTGAAGATGAACTGCTATGCCCCAGGAACATAAAGTATTGTATTGACAGTGGATAAGTACAAAACTTCAATTGTCTAGTTATTTTTAGCAAAGTTATTCCCTTCGTAAATCATTAAGTATTTCGGTTCTTGGAAGTTAAGTTTGAACCTAGAAGACCTAGAATTGACAATTGCATTGTGATGTGACGTCGCAGTGTGACGCATTCCGCCACCCGTTTTGCTCGGTTGGTTGAGCACCGGACTTTTATGYGGGAGCTCGTGGTTCGAGTCCCGGCCGGGTCAACACTCAGAGTCTTAAAATAACTGAGGAGATGGTGCTGCCTTTGTAATAACAACTACAAATGGTTAGGCCTTCACGTGGCTCGGATGACCACGTAAAATAGAAGTCCCGTCTCTCCACACTACCTCACCCTGCAACGGAGTGACGTTAAAGAATCACTGAGGACGTAAAGAAACCCTGGCAGTGACCACCCTCAGTGTCTGGCCTTTACTAATGATTTCTTAATGGGTTGATTGTGGGATGGTTATGGGGATTTTAAGGGGTTGGAAATTGGTGCAATGTGCCTTGAAGGGGACCCTGAGTCCTATTTTGCAGCACCAGCCTCCGGGCTAAATCTCAAAATCTCAAATAAATCATTTTACGACATTCCCGATGGAAGAACAAGGAACGGTTCAAGAATAACTTAATTTAAGAGGCTTGYATTCTCCTTGATATAACATGTCTGGTCAAACATATGACATAATTAGCATATCAAAATAAAAATATTGCTAAAAAACTTTTGGCATTCATCCTTTTAATGATTATTTATTTTTGTTAACTGACAAGATCTCATTATTATTATTATTATTATTATTATTATCCGTATATTTGTCTTATTGAATTAATTTATAATTATCTTAAATTCCATTATCTGACGTCGTTTCCCTGTTATCTTTATTATATTGCCGTTTGATAAACACGTGGTTTAACTGCCCATCTTCACTTGAGCCATACGAGCAAGTAGGGCTGCTGATGATTGTAGATTGTGTTTGGCCAATCAGAATCGCTCTGAGGAGAGTCATACCCGTTACCATTTTGCCTCCACCCATTTGCAGTCGATCCTTTGAGCATGAYTCCTACAGCCATACAGTAGTCCTTTGTCGCGGTGTTTCCTTGCTTGTTGTACGATGTATAGGGGTATGAGCCTCCATGTTGCTGCAGAGGCATTATCCCGTACTTGTTTTGATAGCAAACCTACAAAGCAAAAAACAGAACATTAATCCATGTATGCACACCAAAACAGCTGAATTGGCAAACAAAGACGTTGGTGACACAAACTATGGGTTTATATCCAACCTGGGTTTTAGTCCTTCCCGCGTGCTTGGTGGCGCTTGGTGTTTGCAGTTTTCATCCCTCCACAAAAATCAACTTCTAAGTCATATTCCAATTTAATCTATGAAGATATTCTTGATATATAGGATGAAACTCATATCTCCTTTCGCATTATAATGAGAATAAATTGTTTATTATATATTGAATATAGAGATGTGATCACTAGACCCTAATTTATTTTCCTTCAAATTTAGAATAACTTTTAGATGTCAATTGGCTAAACTAGAGGTAAAACCATTTGGATTATTTTAATTTTCTACCTTTGTGTTTCCATTCCATGCCCGAACAGTCACCGAGCTTGTTCCGGCTACCTTCACACGAGCATATCCAACACCATGATTCCACCAGGTACTGTATTCTCTACCCTGTGGTAAATGCCATCGAACCCATTTCTTTCCTACTCCAGAAGGATTCTCCTCGCTGGAGAACATGATCTCAGTAGAATGTCTGACAGCAATAAGGCGTGCGTCCAAACAACCATATTCCACTTTCCCTGATGACATCCTGGGGGATTTCAGGAGATCTGTGTTGACATTTTGTACAAGCCACGAATTGTAAATATTGCTCACACGACCGCTGATCTTTCCAACCAGAGTCCATCCACCTTTATTCATGTCACAAAAGGTTTGTCTATTGTGACCTTTGAGTGCTGTTTTGATCCAGTACACCCCATTCTTCAATGATGACTTATTTTGCCCATGGAGGTTTGCGTCATAAATGTGTTTGCAGGAGTTCCCTGGTCGTTCTTTCTCTCCGAGATTAAAAACTTTAGGGTGTACGAAGTGGCAGACGTCACCAGGGGACACTTTAGGATTGGAAGACACCAGCAATTTAACCTTAATATTGTCAAAGTAAGTCCTGCATCCAGTTGGGCTTCCACTGTATATTGAATGGCAACCTAGACCGATTGTTCCCTTCGGGATCATCCACTTGGATGCAACAGTGGCGTCTTGTATTTGTATCCCGTCAGCCCATTGCGATATTTTTTCGCCCTGCAAGCGATACTTGAAGTGAAACCACTTGTTTTTGACCAGTTTTTCTGGAAGCTGGCATTTATATTTCCAGCTACCGTCGACATTGGTTTTAAAAGGTCTCATGGTACAGTCTTTGTGGTCTGTGTAATACTCGAACCACCAAGCTGTTGTGTGTTGCAGTCTGGGATCTTGGACTCGAAGGAATGGACCAGGATAGACAACATTGGAACCGGTTTCCATAAGATCAAGTTCGACTTCAATGTCGCTCCATTCCTTTCCCTGAGTCAAGTACAGTCCTACTTCACCATTGCCATAAGGAGAACTTCCAGTTTTGCCAAACAAGCTTTCGTTCTTGACAGTCCATTCCCCCCACACTCTATTCCATCCCTCCAGTGATGAACGGGTAAAATCTTCATAGAAGGCAAACACTTTCCTCGGATTGGCTTTGGCTTTTCCTTGCGATTTCCCGCCAAAAACAAGCGCGTACGACTTGAGATCAACAGTATTGGCAGGAATCATCTTCTGGATTCTGAACGTTACAGTGGTTGCATCAGTGTACAAATTGTGGACCAGTCGATCAATCTCGACAGGCAAGGAACCTTTGTCAGGATGGTAAAACACGCGAAGATCCTTGCCGTTCTTTGTTGCTTTCTTCTGATCTACCAAGACTTTATGATTAACTGCAATTTGAAACGAGAGCATAAACATTAATAAAATATAAACATTTATTGCCATTTAGGAGCATTTAGTAAAGTGATACCTATTTTGGGTTCATATACAAATACAATTTAGAGCAGTTCTTTTTTTTCTTCGAGTGTTTTTGTTCACAAGACCTGTTTTTGTTCGCATGAGTTTTTTTCTTGTTTCTATGACGACCTCTAAAACTCGCAAACATCCGGGTTTGAGTAACTTACTAATTATAAGTTATGATCATTAAGGCTGTCATAAATCTAATGAACAGTAGAAAAGACAAGAAAGGAAAAAACATGCCGAGCTTGGAGTTGAAAAGTGATCCGTTTGTCGCCTGTTCTCACTATCATATTCTCGCAATGTGTGTGTCACGCTTATTGGCAAACACCAAAGCTGGTCCAACATATATATACTACAAATATATCCTCCTGTAATTACAACGACATTTTGATGCGAATCTTTTTGCCCAGTTTAAAATTATGAAATTCATAGTGAACTGAAAGGAAAATTTTTTATTTGATAAAAACTTGGTAAACATGCATAACTTATCGAAAGGAGCAAAGATCATTTACCATTTTAACTGAAACTAACCGGCTATTATTACTGAAGTGCTGTTGCCAGAAAAAAAAATTAAGCAGAAAAGTTTAATTGGTTTAACGACTTCTTAATAATAGGCAGATTAAGATTCCCGTTTTTATCTTCCCGCAAACGGCAAACGTGACCACGTTTCATCGTTTCCCTACATTTCACTTTACCGTTTGCAAACCTTCTCGACAAAGACAAGTATTCTTTTGTTTATCTACTACTTGGAGATTTTTGCGATTCCTTTTCTCTAATTTTAAAGAATTTTCTAATGGTCAACTGACTTTTCGCGTTTGCCGTAAACGAGATCTTAAACTTTCTAATAATAACTTAGATCATCACAGGAAAAGTCGCTAA
The DNA here is from genome assembly GCF_009602425.1 of Actinia tenebrosa. The sequence continues at coordinate 444,590 of NW_022261338.1, forward strand.
CCTTTCTTCAAATTCATTTTTTAATAGAATGCTGAAATATCGATATAAAAATTATTCATATTGAAAATTGGAGCTGTGACCTATTTGTTGTTCATGAAAAAACACGTTGCAAATGAAAGCGAGATTGAATTTCCGCGAATTTTTTTTTTTAATTTTATCAGCTTAAATAACCTGAGACTTTATCGCTATCCAAAACAAAATGTACTGCAATAAATTCATTCAGCTAGTTAACAAATTAGCGAATTAATCTTTACCTTTTACAGTGATTGTGTAGTGTGCAGGTAGTGCTGACTTGGTTTCTATCAGTATGTTTTGTTTGTAGAGAAAGTCGAAAAGGACATATCCAGATTCACACTCTTGCATTCCGGGAACTTCGCCATTCGTGAGTTGTCCAAGAAGAACCTGTATTTTCCTTACAATAACAACTTCTTCGATAGTCTTACTGATTTCCTCTTTTGTTTTCTTGTACGTGTCCTTCAGGTCCAACAGATTGCTGTGTAGTTTTTTGGACAGGAAGTCAATATTGGACTTTGCTTTGTGAGCTTCCTCGTGAGCGGACAACATGACTACATGTTGTAGAACCAGAGAAATTGTGAGAAACACAACGAATACCTTCTTGATAGTCATGACTGGAGTCGTGGGGAACTTGTAATAGAAAATAGAAAACCGGCTGATAGCAACCAGAGTTCCAAATACATTAGCTAGCTAGGCAATACGTCACTTTATAATGGAAACTTATCTCGCATTTGATTGGCTGACAGGATTAATCAGCCAATCCTCAATAATATCTGAACTTCATACCTCAAGGCATCGCCAATACCTTAAAAAACATCAATAAAAACATCATACGAACTAAAATCCGAGTTATAATAATAATAATAATAATAATAATAATAATAGTTAATAATATTAATAATAATACAAATACGATAGATGGGAGGCAGGGGAGAGGGGAGGAAACAAAGAAGCAAGGTCGTAGTAGGACGATGGATGATCTACTGATTGATAGGATCAGTAGCTCTGAACTGCCAAAGAGGGAAACGAAATCTAAGCATGGAGTGGGTAGACGTGACGAAGAAGGCCTATGATTCGGTGAATCATAATTGGCTGATTGAAACTATGGTGTGATAAGGAACTTGTGCTCCAGCACTGGAACGGCACAAAACTGGAACTCTACTCAAGGCTGTTCACTTTATGCCTAAACCCGATAGTTTGGAAGCGGATCCTTGGAAGCTTAGAACAAAAGAGGGATATATAGATAAGCTATCTAAGCCCATCAGCAGCAAAATAGCTATTACGGGGTGATTTGCTGGTAGACTCTTTATTGGAAGTCCAAGCAATTTATACAACTGCAAGTTTACTACGGACTCAACTCAACTGAACTCAACTCTATCAACTGATTGAATCATGTCAATGAATCTCTCTTATAGAGATTTGTACGATAATCAAATAATAATCAAATAATCAAGCTGTCATCATTGTACGATGTTAACTAAGAAGTTTCTGGAGGCGTTGCCTCTTAATTAAAGTGGGAAAACTCTGAATATTTAAGTTGCAACCGAATGACTCAAAAATCAAGTTTTGGACGATTAGAATACAATTTACAAGGAAGCGTTTGGTCATATATAGAAAGGTCAACAACGGTTTAAACGGTTTTAGGTAACAGTTTAAGCATCGGATTAACTTAATAAACATTAGAGGGCAAGGAGTCATATACGTTATAGGACAGGTCTAAGCCTGACCGAGAGGTTGCAGAAGATTGCGGTCAAATTTAGCTTGTCCGTGCCACTCGTGAGGGGTATGTGACTATATACGTTATGACTTGCCTTCAAGACCAATCCGGGCTTGTAACTCGTATTTAAAACATGTGTGACATTTGTCAATGATTATATGAAATAAAATACTTTTTGGAGTTAAAATGTTACTTTGATYATTGTCTCATAACATAACAAACCTGCTGTACATAGACGACTTGAATGCTTCGCGTCAGAAGACAAGCTAAAGAGAGTGATAAGCGAAACGACAATAGCTTTTGAAAAAAGTAAAAAATAAAAAATCGGAGATTTTAAAAGAAAAACTACCTGACATGACTTCCACAAAACTTCAGATCAAACAACCAAATTCCCTTTGACAAGGAACTCAAAATGTAAAAGAGAAAAAAAAGAAAACAACAGAGTTCAGAGTTGAATAACAATAAATTTTACCGATCCAAGTACTAACCTCACTCAAACGTGCTTGACTCAGTGCCTTGGAAGCCCAAGTTTTTTTCCACTGGGCCACGATTTCAGGAATTAAGCACGACAATAGCCATGACAACAATGCAATAGATAGACCAGCTGAAGCTCTCCCCTTCAGCTGAAAAAAAGGATGCTTTTTTATATTGTTTTCCGTTGTGTTGACGGAAGAAAATCAATTAGCCCCCCCTAAACTCAGTTAGCCCCCCCTTAAAATTTTGGCTGGATCCGCCCTTGAGTCTCTCCCCTGATGCTTCGGCTAGAACACAATCCTGCGTAATCCGTACACCCAAGGGCAGAGGGACTTAATTGCCGTCATGTCCGAAGTCCATACGACCGACCCAGCGGATGTCTCGGGGTATGGCATGAAGGCAGTAGTTTTTTTCCTTCTGTATTTTGGAATTAATAATTTTATGTTTATCTACTTACGACAAATTAACAAAACTTATCAAAGCTGCATTATCCGCGCTATGTTTACTGGGCAGAGACGAATAAAACAATCCAAAGGTTGGTGTAAAATGGCTGTAGGGTCAAACCTACAGCCGAGCTTTAATAATGGAAAATATGCAAAATTACTAGGGATCGATAAAACCCTGATAACAGTACTTCGAGTAATGCCCAGTGAAGGTGAGGGCAAATAAAACGCCTCCATTATTACTCTCCTCATGAAAAATATAAATGGACAGGTGATCGGGGAGGCGGAGGGAAAGCAGAAGTGAGTTCACGCTTGGTGAAAGTTGGCGAAGAATGACGCATGCAAGATGCTAGGTTGCTATGGGAATGTCAGGTCAAACATTCCCATGAGTCCCCAGTCACGTGCCATCTCATGCTTCACTGTATTACATCATCCCGAATTAAAACAGGAAACCCAAAGTCGTGATAAACATAAAATTCTATTTGCTAGCAAATATTCTATATAATTAAAGTTGGTGTGGACGCTGGTTCGATTCCCACCGTATTAACAGTACCTTTTTTATCTAGCTTTAGATCTTTTTATATATTCATTTATTCATTTATAATTTTTATAAAGGACTTTTATAAATTCAAGAAAATGATGATTATAATATTTTTTTTAGAAAGTATGTCCACTTTTTTCGCTTTGTTTACTAAACTTAGTATTATATTTTATGCGTGTATTTTTAGGACAATCATGAAAAACAGAACATTATGCCGACACCATAATGACATTTATGTCGAAACATTATACTAGCACGTCGCGATGCAAGGCCTAGATGTTAGTTAAACTTTGGTCTAAATAAATTTACAGAATGTTTCGCATAAAACAAATTTATTCGTCGTGGGTACACGGGCGAACCGCAACCTAAGACACAGGTACGCCTTTTATAGCATTTGTCACAAACGAGTGGAGAATGGGCACTTTTGGAAGGCAGTAGACGCAGCAAAATATCAGCAGATATTTTTACAATGTTATAAAGAATTGAACGGACGGACCTATGGACCATTAGGGAAGCTAGTGACCTATTCAAGTCATGAAAAATCAACGTCGATGGGTTACCAATTTTTAATGACGTATTCAAGTCATGAAAAATCAAATCCACGAGTTACCAATTTTTCTTAGGGATTTGGAACCTAGAAATAATTTGCATACGAGGCAAGGATCCCTTCAGAGTTATTACGAACAATTGTTTCTTTTTCCGTAGTCTTTGTAAAACTCCGTTTGTATCATTAGTTCGAGGTTAAACAAACTAACATGTACGATTTTTTTACCTGTATTCAATAGAACAATTTGTGAAGTTATCTTTGATTTAGTTGCTTTATTTTTTTCTGTCAAATATTTTGGACCAGAAAGCAGTGAATAATTAGTAAAAGCTCGTTTTTTAGTCCACTTCGATCTTGATTTATATTCTTATGAAATTAAAGCGGTTTAGGCAGACCGTTTATTATCGCTCTGTATAACTGCGCTCGAAAAATGGTCGTAACGGTAAATTGGGTGTGTCGTATAATAATGTCTAAAAATAGCTCACTCCCGAAATGTGCCGCCGTTCTAATACTTCTAGTTATGGTCTTTTGCTTCTGCTACAAATTAATACATTTATCTTGTCAAGCTCAAATACTATTGATTGGGTGATTGCTGTCAGCCAATCAGTTGCGAATGTGTTTCCATAGATAGATTTATAAGGTGACATACCTAGCTTGCATCAAAACAGGAGTTTGAACTCTGATTGATAGTCAGTTCTTAGTTTTCAACTGCAAGATCCCTAAGATTACCGAAGACGATATGAAGAAGGTATTCGCTGTGTTTCTCACAATTTCTCTGGTTCTACAACATGTAGTCATGTTGTCCGCTCACGTGGAAGCTCACAAAGCAAAGTCCAATATTGACTTCCTGTCCAAAAAACTACACAGCAATCTGTTGGACCTGGAAGACACGTACAAGAAAACAAAAGAGGAAATCAGTAAGACTATCGAAGAAGTTGTCATTGTAAGGAAAATACAGGTTCTTCTTGGACAACTCACGAATGGCGAAGTTCCCGGAATGCAAGAGTGTGAATCTGGATATGTCCTTCTAGACTTCCTCTACAAACAAAACATACTGATAGAAACCAAGTCAGCACTACCTGCACACTACACAATCACCGTTAAAGGTACATAAATAATTCATTAATCCAGTTTATAAATATGATAATAAAGGATTTTGTTTACCGATAAATAGTTAAATATGAAGAAAGATCAAGTTTCAAGAAATGAGGGCGATATCCTTTGTTGTTTACTTCTGCAGCCAAAAGGAATTTTGACGAAAGAAAACGCCCTTTATACTTATTGTTCTTTAAAAACCAACGAAACATTTATTTGTTTTTCTACTCACACGCTCAATAGACTTCAAATGGCAATGTTTAGATCCCTTGACTCTTTTCTAAACCTGATTTTAAATGAACAAATGTTGTTCTAGTACGAGAAAGTAACACCGACGATCTCAACCTCTTCAAATGTACAACTCCTTGTGGAGAGTGACGACAAATTTGTGACCTCGAGAACTTTAAAGCGATATCTTTTACGAACAGGCTCAAGAACATGAACTTTTCTGTTCTATATCACCAATGCATTCCAAGGTTTTTATCTCGAGACCAATTGGCTCAAGATCTTCTGATAACTGAATTCTTATCAGCCCCTCTCAAAAAAGACTGTTAAGGAACTTAGTCCACACATGTTTTGCATCGCATTATAGATAGACCTTTTATTATAGATAAGGTTGACTTTTATTCATCTTATATTATTCTATTTATATACATTTTTACTTATTTATAGTCAACCATAAAGCCTTGGTAGATCAGAAGAAAGCTGCAAAGAACGGCGAGGATCTTCGCGTGTTTTACCATCCTGACAAAGGTTCCTTGCCTGTCGAGATTAATCGACTGTTCCACAATTTGTACACTGATGCAACCACCGTGACGTTCAGAATCCAGAAGATGATTTCCGCCAATACTGTTGATCTCAAGTCGTACGCGCTTGTTTTTGGCGGGAAATTCCAAGGAAAAGCCAAAGCCAAAGCCAATCCGAGGAAAGTGTTTGCCTTTTATGAGGATTTTTCCCGTTCATCACTGGAGGGATGGAATAGAGTGTGGGGGGAATGGACTGTCAAGAACGAAAGCTTGTTTGGCAAAACTGGAAGTTCTCCTTATGGCAATGGTGAAGTAGGACTGTACTTGACTCAGGGAAAGGAATGGAGCGACATTGAAGTCGAACTTGATCTCATGGAAACCGGTTCCAATGTTGTCTATCCTGGTCCATTCCTTCGAGTCCAAGATCCCAGACTGCAACACACAACAGCTTGGTGGTTCGAGTATTACACAGACAACAAAAACTGCACCATAAGACCATGTAAAAACAACGTCTATGGTGGCGGGATACATACTTGCCAGCTTCCAGAAAAACTGGTCAAAAACAAGTGGTTTCACTTTAAGTATCGCTTGCAGGGCGAAAAAATATCGCAATGGGCTGACGGAATACCAATACAAGACGCTACTGTTGAACCCAAGTGGATGATCCCGAAGGGAACAATCGGTCTAGGTTGCCATTCAATATACAGTGGAAGTCCAACTGGATGCAGGACTTACTATGACAATATCAAAGTCAAGTTGCTTGTGTCTTCCAATCCTAAAGTGTCCCCTGGTGACGTCTGCCACTTCGTACATCGCAAAGTTTTTAATCTCGGAAAGAAAGAACGACCAGGGAATTCCTGCAAACACATATATGACGCAAACCTCCATGGAAAAAAGAAGTCATCATCGAAGAATGGGGTGTACTGGATCAAAACAGCACTCCAAGGACACAATAGACAAACCTTTTGTGACATGAATAAAGGTGGATGGACTCTGGTTGGAAAGATCAGCGGTCGTGTGGGCAATATTTACAATTCGTGGCTTGTACAAAATGTCAACACAGATCTCCTGAAATCCCCCAGGATGTCATCAGGGAAAGTAGAATATGGCTGTCTGGACGCACGCCTTATTGCTGTCAGACATTCTACTGAAATCATGTTCTCCAGCGGGGAGAATCCTTCTGGAGTAGGAAAGAAATGGGTTCGATGGCAGTTACCACAGGGTAGAGAATATAGTACCTGGTGGAATCATGGTGTTGGATACAAAAGAGCAAATGCTGCCGTAGAAAGCCCCGTAACTGTCCAAGCATGGAACGGGGGCTCCAAGGTAAGAAATTGCAATGTGCAGAACGATAAAACTGTCCTCTATCAATACTTATTTCAAGCAATCTTGATCAAAAAAAAATATATGCGAATATTTATATCAAACCTCTCAATAGTAAGTAGAGAGAAGCAAGCACCGTTTCAGTGTTGTCCATGTACTAATTTGTCATTTAATACTTCTCGATGATATCTAGATGATTTTTCTATTATTTGTTGAAGGTTTGCCATCAAAACAAGTATGGACTAATGCCACATCCGCTTGTGGGAGGCTCATATCCCTATGCATCGTACAACAAGCACGGAAACACCGATACAAACGACTACTGTATGGCTGTAGGAGTCATGCTCAAAGGATCGACTGCAAATGGGTGGGGCCACAATGGTAACGGGTATGACTCTCCTCAGAGTGATTCTGATTGGCCAAACACGATCTACAATCATCAGCAGCCATACTTGCTTGTATGGCTTAAGTGAAGATGCGCAGTTAAACCACATGTCATTCAAACAGCAATATGATATAGATGATAGGGATGATTAGAATATGATAAGCAATACAGATAATGTAAATTTAAGATAAACAAATCAAACAAAAATTAAATAAATAACATGAATAATGGTAATCAGAATGATAATAATGATAGCAATAAAAGGTAAAACAAGGTCATGGGTAAACGTATTAAAAGATAATATGCAACTTATTAAAAAGATGAATTTCAAATGATTGTTGGTGTTATTTTCAAGCATCATTACTTTTGAGACAATATACGGATGGGTATATATAGGAATATATAATATACAATCCTGCAGGTAAGTCCCTAAATTATGAACATTTTCGAGATGCAAATATTCCGGAGTTTCTGATTTGAAGTTTAAATCGAGCACGGATTGGATCTCATTTCGATGCATGAGTTTTTGACTATTGATTTCATACAGTTTCCCTTATTGAATTTTGTTTCATTAATCTACCTCCATAGCATGCGGTCGTTGACTGCACATCAGTTATAGTGACTCAAGTCGACACGATTTAGAAATAAGATGCGTAGGTATTCAGTATTCAACAAAGAATCCCATCTCTCAAGAGCGTACTTATCATGGAATCGCATGAAAAAAGGATCACGAAACACACGTTAAATTTTGGATTAAATCTTCATTTTTGTTTATTCCCCTCCCCCCCCCCTCCC